>DWDU01001771.1:0-13930 GCA_018245575.1 Jemadia suekentonmiller
TAACTTAGAACATTTTTGTAGTGCTCGACCCGGGAATCGAACCCAGGACCTCCCGATCGGCAGTCGCACTTGCAACCGACACGACCAACGATTCACCAGTTATGTTTACGTCACACTTTGGAATAGGTGGTCAGCCTATTGCCATGCATCGGGGGCATTCCCAGACTTCCAGCCTCTACTTGAAATTCTAAATTAGAAAAATCTGGTAGCGCTCGACCCGGGATTTGAACCCAGGACCTCCCCGATCGGCAGTCGCACTTGCAACTAACACGACCAACGAGAGAAGTATATTTATGTAATAAATATGTAATGCAGGTAATGTATGTAATATTCATAAATACAGTTAATAGATTCTATAAATTTCTTTCAAGACTAGTTATTGACGTGTGTACGTGTCTTGTTTCAAGATGACATTAATGTTATTATACAAGTCAAATCGGATAACAATAACTGGAGAACTGCCAGCTCTGTAGCGGCAGGATCCGGAAACAGAACATCTGTAACCTATGTTTGATGTTTTAATAAATTAAGAAATTTCTGATGGCGCGGCGACGCTCGCGGATCGATGGCGATCCATCGAGTCGAGCAAATTCAAATTCTGCTCTGAACATTACATTAAATGCGAGTATTATTAAACATTCATTCCTTTGCGTGAATTAATTACATTTAAAGAAATATTATTATGTTTATTCATAAATTAATTAAATACTTTACTAATGTACAAACAGATTATAGATAAACATATTGTTTAGTTGTAATTTTTTTATAATAATTTTCTATAGTATCGTAATTAATCTGTACATTTTTTTCTTAGTGAATGTTTATTGACGGACGGTGCAAGTTATATCAGGTGTATTTTTGTGTTGTTAATAATAAGAAATACTAATATATTTGACAGGTGTGTGAGAAATCGATGTTATGGATTTGGTTTCGTACATTATACAAACGTTACCTATTCCACGTAATCGTTATTATTTGACGTACGTACAGTTTGAAACAATCGGCCTTAAGACTTCTCTCGATTTCTTGCGGAAATTAGACCTTTTCCCGCCAAAAAAAGTTTCCTTTAGCTTTAATACTACATAAGTTGTGGCCTTTACAAAATTTCATTAAAATGTTGCCATTAGTTGTTGCGCGATGAAGCAACGAACGTACAATCAAGTTGAAAAGTCCAGAGAGAAGAGGTTTCAAGTCTGTTTGTGGCAGATACTCCATGGTTATTTTTATATAATATTACAGGTGGAAGCCTCGTCGCTATGGAAAATTTGAAAGTATTTTTATATTTATATCATCGCGCCAGGTCTTTAACGGGGTAGACGGAATGGAACGATGGCCAAATATCTCTACTCTAACAGACCAGCTATACGTCTTCTAGGTAAATCTCTTTTTTTGTACAAGTAAAAAACTCAAAAAAAAGTAAATATATGTGGGAAATAGGTCACTAGTGGCTCCATCTCTTATCCCCAATATATAACTCGAGTCTAGTTCAACTTCTCATACATCTGATATTATATTATTAAGAAAAGTAATTATAATATCATGGTAAATGTTATAGATATATCTAGATGTATGTCTCTTAAGAAATCCATTACCAAATTGTAAACGTCTCTCACTGAAATAAACATTTTTAACACAGTAACATGTTTTTTTATTTTCAGTCAATAAAATAAGGTGGACTGTTACGACTCATCTTCGTCTAGAGCAGCAGCTACTGTTCGAAGCGTCTGAGCTCTTGGTCCAGTAGTTCACCCTAACAATTGAAGGTCGTTGGTTCGATTCTCACCCACAACAAATATTTGTTTAAAAGGCACAATGTTTTAGGCGGTTCAATCAAGCTTTACTTTTCCCAATTTACTTATTTAAAAATTACACCAACGTCGTCAACAATCAGCCGCGCGGGACGTAAGACAATTTTGCCGCCCCTTTAAAAGTTATGTTTTGTCTTATGACAATCTCGTCGACGAAAAAAAAGGCCAACTATTAGATTTTGCCGCTTTCTGAACAATCCTTTTGCCGATCCCTAAAAGTGCCACACCCTAACCCCTCCCCCTTCCCGTCCTACATTATGCCACTGCACTGTTGCAAACACTAAACTAATGACATGATTAAAAAATTACACAAGTGTCACCACAATTACAGGTGTCATCGACATGCATGAATGGAATTAACAGCATTGACATACAAAACCGGTATGTGTCTTATGTTAAAATTGAAGCAATAGGAGACGAATACAAAAAATTAGCATTTCGTAATAATAAAATAAATAAAAAACCAACAAACAAACCCCCCTCCCTACATTATGAGCTTCTTTCAATACCATTCCACTTTTTAAAAGTCAATTCTTTATTGAAAAAAAAACCCCATTGATTAACATCAGATGTTTATTAACGAAGGCAATTTACAGTGCACGTGGACCTAAAAACTAACGACAAATTACAAGTAACACGCAAGAAAAAAAGACTAATGCGAGTAATATTACAATCAGGTATCTCGAAGGCAACAACAGAACGTTAGAAGGTTCTAGAGAAACCTATAAAAAAAATCCGGATTAAATCGAAGTGGCAGTGATCGCACTAGTGTTGTATGATGACACCAACGACTCAGAGTAACGTATGTCGGGCTTCAATAAAACAGCTCTTTCTGGAGGGGACGAGTCGCCAAAACGCACGGTTTCGAGATTATTAGCGCCCCAACACCCATGCAAGACACGTGTGTGGCAAAAGGCATACATATGCGCACGTCTAAAGAAATTAAACTCACTTAAAACATGTTAATCTGAAAGAGCCTCGAGACTGATTTTACACAAAATTATCATCACAACAAAAAAAAACAATCCCTATTGAAAATAGTAATCGACACATTTATCTGCCGACCAGTGTGGTAGAGGGGTAGTAGCAATTTTCGTTTAACTCTGTGCTTTAATTCTGTGCTCTGTTCTGTGGTGGTTGGTTTGTATTTTGTCAAATAATGATAGTTATTATATTCATAAAGTAGACAAGACAAACAAAAAAATGTCTTCTCCGTAAAAAGAGATAGATAATGAATTTGGTACTTGTTTCTTATAAATTACTGTCTCCGCCAGCAACTTCATGTTTAACCACGTATACCAAATACGTTCTTTCTCTTTCTATCAACGAGACATCACTTACATATACGTTTAAGGCTCGCCTGATTTATCTGTACATTATATCGAAGGAAGTAATAATACAGTTGCCGTAGAAAAGAAAGTATTACGTCGAAATTATTTTTTATTAAGGACTAACCTTTACAATAACCAAAGTCAATTGCAATTATCGAAGATTAAATTTATCTAAATCTATATAAAAAAATCAAACAATGAATTTCAAGTACTGGTACATTAATAACTAATTATTAATCAAGTAATAGCTATAATGTGAATGAAGAGAGACATTTCAACACGTCATCAATTATTGTTAAACTATATTATAAGTATTACAAAGCCGTGCGTGATGTTTTATAACTCCCGCAAGTTAACTAGACACTTCGTTATGATGACGTAGCAGCGAGGTACGAATAGCAGAAAAGCATGTATTATATTTCACTCTTTTTCGAGTTTCAATCAAGTAACCAATGCTGAAATCAACTTGACCCTTGCTAGCAATGCGGAAAGAGAACGACCTCTATCTGACTCTGTCCAGTCCACTGATGCCTATCGCTCTCGCCTGCGCCACGTCTGTTACCCCGCTATTACGTCATCACAGCGAGGTGACTAGTCAACTGCAGCGCGTTATACGCAACACTAAATCGACTCACACTAGGTCGTCGAATAAACAACTAGATTGGCTTCTAAACTAACCATACAGAAAGTAGTGGTCATTACTTAACAATAGACCATCATTATTTCGATTAGAAGTGACACAGGTTATCAGTAAATTTTCCATAGAAAACTTATACTGAAGCTCTGACTCATTTCACATATTACAGCAGCCGTGAGGCTTTAAATCTCATATAACGACAGTTCTGATTTTATATGAACGAAAGCTAAATTGATTACTTTTATAATAAAAATTTAGGTATTAATATGCATAATATGTATTGTTATCCAAACTTGACTCTGTGTTGGGTGTTTACGCTTATGTCATACACACGGTAATAATATAGCTCGCTCAACAATAGAGACAGGAGTGCTGGTGTGGTTATACCAGGGTATATCCTATCTGGATATGATTACTACAGGGTATGTGGAACAAGCAGCTACACATGACTTTACTAATCATAGAGATTATCAACTTACTTAGTACAGTTTAGCCCAATTCACAATAATGTAGCAAATTTATAAAACACGGAAATATAAATTTTGTATCTTAAACTTACATTATCAAATCTTTTTAACTACACACAGACTATTAAATTTTGGACTTCAACGACTCGTCCAATTTACAAGGCTCAATTATTGGTTTAAACTAAATTTTCACTTAACATCTAATATATTCCAGGTGAGTCTATACTTACAATTATATTAAACATATAACTTAGGATTAAAATGAATCATGGGATAACCACCAACCATTGGACATGTGTCTCCAGCCATACCTGGATGTCAGAGGATTGTACAGAAATACAATTCACTCTCGTAAGAATAAAGAAAATCTTGTCACATACACTCTCAAGACAAGTATTTAATATATCACACAATGACATTGAAAGCTAAGTCCATGATCAGTGGAGACATTAGCAGGTAGCTATCTCGACTGCTGTAAACTATCAAGCTCAATTTGAACATACTTGCATACCAGTATAACAGTGGTCGTTTAATCAGAGCATTGGAAACAGATCGATAGCTTAGAAAACATGAAACAGTAATTTGCATTACTATTGTAACCAGAGTCAGACGGGACGGTCATAACACCTAATGTATCTCCATCAGACATAAAATATACTTATCTACCATAAGGGGTCTAATTATTTAAACCACTACAAGTATCAGATTTATTATCCAAAGTTAATCTTACAGTTACTATTTTTTATAGACTTATTATTATTTGCACATTTCAGTTTCAGTGCACATTTTAATATCTAGAATTATTTTATCATACAAATTATCCAGTAATTGGACAGATTTGGGCAATTAATGTAGTTTTATTGAGTAAGTCAGATAAGAAACATATAGATACAAAATGTATTTTGTAGTTTCCAATTGTGGCATACAGAAAGACATGTAAACAAAATAATACGAAGAGAGAGATAACTAAATAAAAAGATAACAAAATGTGATACATTCAAATACAATAAATGACAAACTTAAACCAATACACTCTTAGGAAGGTACGAAATGAATATGATATTCCTCTTAATAAATTCTCATTTACTTCTTTTAATGATGCTAGAGTAGGAAATAACCAATAGCCATTATTAAAAGGACAAAGTAAAAGAAAACACATTGTCTATTCAAAATTAGCGTACATAACTGATGATTGATTATTTATATGAACTCAAAATACCAAAATCCCATACCACAACACTTATGACTTAAGTTAACTGAAAGCTTTACAATTAATTTTAATATAAAGTTATTCATTTCAAAGACAAAAAATCAATCGAACTGTTGGCTAATTATAGTGGTTTTCTTGGTGTTTAAAAAAAGAACAGCCAAATTTTACCATAAGCATAAGGGTGATTTCAGAGCATCGTATTTGCGAAAATAGGCCAGTCTGAAAACACCCTAACAAGCCATTAGTACTCAATGCGACTTCAATTACTCTTATAATATTTATTAGCATTAATTTCCTTTTGCTCATTGAATCAAAATCAATTATAAACAACTATACATGTGCTCATAAAGAGTGAACTTGAAAATGGTTCTGAAACACTGTCTCACTAAACTAGCTCTACTCTAACTGTAGAAAAATACACCATTTTCAAGTTTCTCAATTTCAAAAAGTTTTAATTATAGTCAACTATTACTTTACAGACACTAGTCACTCACTGTTACAGTTTCAGTCAAACACGACACTGCCATGGAGGTCCTCAATGGTTTTTGTTTTACAAGAGAGCATGGCTGCCCTCTTGTTTTATACCTCATTCACTCTGCCCAGCCGCTTGTCGCAGGAGCACATAGATTTTCTCCTTGATCCAATCTTTGTTGTATGGAGCATATGTGTTAGTAGACTTCTGGTAAACTAGACAACTCAGATCAGCCAGCTGCAACAATACATATATGTAATATGATAAATATAATATACATTACCTCTGAGATGTGTGAACCTCAATATATTTGAATGTAATACTGGGAATATTGTTTTAAACACATACCCTGTGTAAGATTTGAAGCCGCTATTGAACAACATAAGTTACTTAGTGGTAACTTAACAAATAAGGTAAAGTAATGAAAGATATAAAGAAAACTGAAACACCTGTAATCCACAAAAGGCTAGGCTGTTATGTTTCACCAGTTACATCAACATACCACTTTGGAATAGGGGGTAAATCTATTGCCGTACAACGGGCAGAGATCTAAACTCCAAGCCACTACCATGAATTTCTACTAGAAAATCAGATTGAGGAATATCCAATAATACCCAACCCGGTGGTCAACCCAGACCTTCTTGCATTCAGTCCTTGATTATTAATAACGAGAGCAAGCACTCGACCATGGCTGCTGAAACCAATAACTTGTAGAAATTTTACCATGCACAGATCTATATCTCAAGTTTCCATTTTTTAAATTTACCTCAATGATGGATAGATTGCATATACATTTTAAGTTGCGTGCCAATTTTATAGCTAGAAGGCAATTTAATGCGATACGACCAAAATAGCGTTTCCTGATGTACATCTAGCGTTACAACACATACAGAAATTAAAGACCATTCATTGGGGATATCAGTTAGGTTTCTTATATTAGTGAAATCCATGTTACAAGGCAACTTGTCCTTCTAAAATATTTACAATAAGGAATTACCTGATCAATGAAATCGAACAACTGTGATATGTCGTAAGTAATGGTTGGAGTGTTGGGGTTCCGCCTTTTCAAATGTTCTTCGTAAATCTTGCACACGCCCTCCATGCAATCGTTTACGCTCTCGTAGTCCGAGTAGGTCCGGGTCTCCGGTCTGGGACCCGGCTGAACCAGTAAGATTGTGTGCGACTGGAATCGAAAAGGAAACGCATAACCTCAAACAGTTACCGCCATTTTTATTAACAATATTTATGATTATACAACTAACTATTAACGAAACGTACCATTTTCACAACGCTTTCTTACAGTGGGTCGGATAGTTAACTAAAAAATATACGTTTACGACTTCAGTAGCCCGGTTTTTAGATGTCGAGAAAATTCAGCACTTTTTAAGTATTCCGTGCTTCACACAAGCTAGCGGTAGCGTTCGGAAATGAGTGTTGTAAGCTTGTAAGGAAAGACTATAACATTATTAACATATTAATTAATATATTGTACACTGTTGCTGTAATGTTTATATTTCCAGTTTACTTGCATAATAGTCATAAGAATTATGAACTTTTTATTATTGTTCATTTTACTTTATAAAAATATAAAGTAATAAATTTACTTTAGATGATCCAATGGTTGACGAAAACTGCGCACGGTAATTTTAATTATGAATGTAATTGTAGTAATGTAATAATAATTAAAGATACATTATATTATAGCTTTGAGTGCTACATCGATTAAGCAAATAAGTTAAAAGTTTATGTCACGATTCAACTGTTTTTAAATTGAAATGCAGATATTTATAATGTACTGAATTTTACGAATGTTTGAATGTTAGCATAAGTTGTTAATATTTCAAAAAACAAAATTTGTCTATAGTAATAATTGAATTGTAATGCTTGAAATATTATGTATATGTAGGAAGAAATGAACAATTAACAGCGCCATCTAGCCCAAGCCTTAGAAGGCAGAGACATAACACGTGTTAATTATCTGTGGAACTGTGGATTTGTGGATCTGTGTTAATTAACTATACGAACGTAGAACTAAGGTTCTGGTTGTATTGGATGACTTGACTGGATGACTATATTGGATCATACATAGGAAGTGGATCCGAATTATTCTAAAAGATTTAGTTACAATACCTATGGAGTTTCTTGCGCCGCTTCTTCTCCATAGTGAATCATTTCCCGAAGCGGTGGTAGCTTTATTCAACTGAATAAATGACATCTGAGTGATAATTTGTATTAATTGTTTTATTGAGTTTTCCAGCTGTCCTGACTCTTGCATATAAATTTACTTTTATTTTGCCTTTTTATGTTTATTCAACTACCTGGTAACTTTGTAAATGTCAATTCGATGACATCTGTCATCTATCAAATGCTCAATTCATTTTCATGAAATTAAATCATTCCTACCCACATAACCATATATATTGTTTTGACGCGTAAGGAAGCATTGGCAGGCCCGATGTAATAAACTACGTGATATGTTGTAATAATTATTTAATTACTGGCAGAGCGTTGATCTATAACACATCATCATGGCGCTGAGCGCTGTGGCCGATGAGTATTTTCGTACGATGAATCCCATTGCGTCTAAAATCCACGAAGATATCACTGAAGCAAAAAACGCGTACGAAACCATTTGGGATTCGTTAACTGAAACGGATAAAGTGAGTATTTGTGCTATTTAAATCTAACAGATTGTCAAACAATATGTTTGTGAATTTATAACCGTAATTAAATCATCATTACCGACTGCCATCTATTTATAGCTTTTGTTGGCGTTTCCGTGTTTACAGTTACAACGCCATGTTTATAGTTAACGGCGACTTAACGTTTGGCACATGGGACGTTCCGATATAGCAGGTATAGGCTCCCGAGCTCGATGTGCAGTTGGATAGATATTTCGAAGAAGGAATGTATTCGTACACATGTCTTCATACATGGTGTCAATGGCCCCCACGATGCATTGAGTTATAGCGTGGGGTTATGGATTGGGGACTTATAATGAATAATGTGGGCCTTGAATAATTATGATAAAATTTTAACAAATAGACGCTTATTGTTTGTCAGTAAAATATTTTTATTCAGAACTCGTTGTTATTCTGCCTCGTTGGTCGACTGGCTGCGTGCGCGACTGCCGATCAAGAGGTCCTGGGTACAAATCCCCGGTTAGGTACCATCAGATTTTTTAAACTAGAATTTCTAGTTAGATTTTCTAGTAGTGGTTTGAATTCTGGTGTCCCTCATATGCCAATAGACTCATTCCCTATTCCATGATGGGGTATAAACATAACTGTTGAAACCTGGGAATGTATTACACTCCTCTACCCACCTATTTGGGTATTACAGGTGTAATGATACAGTTGTTATTATACTACTGTCATAATATTATGACAATTAAATTGTAGAAAAAAAAATACTTTTTCTACAGCAAAACACCCATATTTTTCCATCCTCGCTTGTCTATTACCTGTTACTTGTAAAGAGGTAAACTGGTTGAGAGTAGAACTCATATATGACATGTGTAAGGTGGATTTTCTACACCCATAATTATTCTGTGAAGAATATGTTACTAAAAATGTATTACAGTTTGATGTGTGTAATTGGTGTTCCATGTTGATGGCAATGTGGCAACTTTATTAATATTATACATTATTTCACATAGGTAAAATTATAGCCGATCATCACTGGAAGCGGAAGAGGTGGAAAAAGCTTGTCACATTCATAGCCAGCGGACATTCATACTCTCTGCCTATCCTCATTCAAAATAATCACGATGACAGTTATGTATAATTTCATACCATGTATAATTTGTTACAGATTGAAGTAATAAATGAGTCTATAATAAAACCGGACATAGCTCTCAAGTATGCTCTATTGGACACATTTGAGTTTGACTTGAATGATCCACCTGTTCACCAGAACGACTTGATGTCCTTCTTCGGCAGGGAGCATGGGACTAAAATGATCCAAGATGAGAACACATCATACCGAGATGAACACTCAGGGCCTTTTCTGTATCAGACAAAGAGTCAGCTGAATTTGTGTGTTTTGAGCGAGCACAGAGGCTTCAGGGATGTTAAATCCTCATCGCCACCCCCAGTCATGTCAGAGCTAGCTCTCTCTCACTCCAAAGTGGTCTCTGAGCTTAAGAATGCTCTAAAATCTCATGATGTGTTGAAGAGTTATAAGGAGAAAGATACTGAACGGGATCCGATGTCACCAACTGGTTTCATAAGCAAGTTTATTGGTAACTTCAAGAGTAAGGACGAGGAGAGGGAATGTCTGATGCCATCAGCGCAGCAGAATCAGATAGTGGCGTCTTCGGACAACTTCTTCAGAACGAACTTCAAGAGTCCACAGAATGAGAGTAAATTTGAAAAGGACTATCGGAGTAGCGTCATCAAATCTAGTTGTGGTATGTATCACTAAAGATTTATTTTTTCATTACATATCTTCACGTCCGGTTCCTCACGGGGTAGGCATAGGGCACCGAGTGCCAAATAACTATCCTCACAAACCTTCATATATGAATGCCGGTTTTGGAGACTTTTGACTTCTTATTTATTAATAATATCATAATATCCACTTTCAAGTGTATTACTCGCGCGAAGGTTTGAGATTTGGTATTTATAATTTACATAATGTGGTCGACGTCTACCACGCTAGTCAAATTGCGTTTTGAAAGCGCCACACGCCCTAAAGAGCATTATAGAGGCCCCCTGGTGTGTGGGTTTCCAAACGATGCCTTCCTACAACGATAGAGCAAAGGATATTTCAAAAGTTGTATAAAAAAAAACATATCGCCGACAGAATAGGAAACGTTCACGGACTTCCGGTAAAACGCGTACTGAATTTATTGCGTTCTATATTCAAATAGTTAGCATTTGTATTTCTGTTTCTGTACCCATTCACCTGTGTCACGTATTGTCGATGAGATCGGTGGGAGCTCGAGGAGGTCGGACAGCTCTGGAACGAATCGACTCATATCGATAAATATAGGGTGGCAAACAATATTTTGTGTTCCTAACTTAGTACACAGGTATATAAGAATGTCATTGATTAAACATTTATTACATAAACGTAGCGTCACACTGTCGCCCCCGCTGTTTACTTATGAATGTTAATAGATTCATTAATAAACGCCTTTGTATACAAATTGTCGAGTATGTATCAACATTTACGCAATCAACCGTTAGATTTCAGTTCACGATACGTTTCCTCGTAGAAAGCGTATTTAGATTAATGTACTAGAGGAGAATTTTATGCATCATAGACTCTCAAACTTTTTTCATCCGTTTGAGAGTCACAAATTTTAAATTTTAAAGCGCCCCTCCCCCACTTATATTGTTCGTCATAAGTTTTATGTTATTTTTGTAATATACCATTTTTAATTTATGAACAGTAAGATTACGAATTTTAATTTGTCATGTCCCATTTGTCAATTGAAACGTAATTTTTCACACGAGCTAGTAAATAATTTTATATATGGTAGGACATAATGTGTGTTTTCTTTTTTGAAACCGTTCAGCATCTATTGAAATATAAAAACGGTCAAATAAAAATATAAAAATATAAAAACGGTATAAAAAAAAATATAAAAACGGTCAAAGGAAACATTAGGAGTAAAACTGTGTACGTAGTTTTGTTTATATTAAAAGGGCTCTGCCTTTGCCGTAGTGTGATAGATTACAGTTGATCAGTCCTTATGTTTTTTAAGGAGTTCCGTGTCCAACAATAGAACAATAAAGTTTTGATGATAATGATGATGGCAACTTGGAACTAACGGACATGAAATCTATTTTAAATTCATTAGGACGGACAAGAAAAACCACCAATTATAGTTCTGATACAGCCAGCATGGTCTAAGCCACAAGGTGGACTAGATCTGACATTAGTCTAGATGAATTTCAGACGTTTACTCGACATCCTATTCAGATCTTTTATCATCACCTATCAGAATCTAGATCAGTGGTGTCATTATTTGTGAAATAGATTTATTTTTAATTAGTCATTACGGAGTTTTTTATTTGACATAAGTGACGTCCATTCTCCTCAATGACATGCCCAGTCAACAACCATCAAAAGTAAAACCCGCGAAACAACTCGCGCATTCTCACAATACATGTTGTATATTTTCCCGCCATCTGACAAAAATGTCATTTAAGTCAAATCAAATACTCTTCAGCTGGTTTAATTATTATACATTCTAGACAATTAATAATAAAAATAACAAAATATAGTTCTCAAATTGTGACATTTGCAATGTCTATTGATGTTAATACTCAGTTTGATACTCTCTTCACATAAATACTCCACTATTAGTCAACGCGCGCAGACTATCAACGCATACATTAGTCATAATTAAACATTAGCTGATATCATCCTCTCTTGGAACTGTAACGTTTGCTTACTGTTATACAAAGAGGGCAATGTTTTGTGATGAATAGACAATCATAATCTGAACCAATCCGAATCTAGACTCATGTTTAGCTGACGAAGTATCCACTAAGTCACTGAAAGTAAACTATAAATTGTTATGATTATGGTGTCACCGCGCTGGGTTCATTACGGGGTAGGCACACTGAGAACACGAAGTGTATATATCTATCCTACTAACAGAGTTTTTCTTCTACATTCAATACTCTCATAAACACACACGCTGATTTAGGAAACTTGTGCCATTATCCAATTGGTATAATAATCCCACATTTGCTTGGGTGAGTCCCCGTGCCCAACATTGGGACGTGGAAACAGTTAATTGCAACCAGTCAATTATTTTGTTATTGTTACATTTTTACGGGATAGGCAGAGAGTTTAATATTGGCCATTGTTTCAATTGACCCGTACCTATCTATCCTCCAGATCTGTCCGAGGAGAACCGCGGCCTCCTGTCATCCAGTCAAGCTTCGTCCGGTACCGACTTCCAATCGACGGAGACCCTCACTGAGACCGCGCTGCCCAAGACCGGCTACGACTTCTTGGACAACTGGTAATTTTATTGTTTAATAAAATATATTACTAATGTCTTATTATAACTCGGGTAAAATTCCTCAAGAATATACACATACTTAAATAATGAATAGTCGTTGTAATGTGACGCCATTTTATTGCGCCGTATCGGCTTACATTTACGCAACGTGTGGATAATGTGATTTTAAACAGAAATAGCATTGTTTTGAACGAGATAGTACTAAGCGCCGATAATATCAGTCTTCACTGCTTTGGGGGGAATTCCTGGAGGAGCTCGGATAGGTCCGGATCTGATCGCACTGTCCCGATATTAGCATGCGGGAGTTAAGCCCTTACATATTTTATTTAATACCGATAACTTGGCAAACAATTACTATCAACGGTAGATGGAATTCCTCTCTAAGCAGATGTATTTTAAATCACTTATAATGCTTTCCTTGGTTATTTATACACCGTAGAGTTAATAAAACAGATAATTGTCCTTTAAAAGAAGTTTGTTCTATATTGTGTAATTGATTATGATTACAATGTAATATTGAGTTAGAATCTATGGATCATATAATATATAATATATGGATCATATAATATATGGATTAAAATTACCAGGATAATATTATTATCCTCGTAACGTCATTGTGTAAATAGTAAACTATTCACTATTCCCTATTTACTTTGCACGAGTCATTTGCATCGCTAAGTTGTATCAAAGCAACGCACTGGGAATAATTAATTATACGTAAATTATTGATTTATTGTGTTAAAGCATTTGCGTTAACACAATTTGTACCAACGGTGCCAATTGAGAATTAAACGTTATTGTTTTTTTCCGAATAATTTTTCTTTCGTACGTTAATTGTTGAATTTATTTAGCGGTATATATGTATATACTTTTTTTTAATTTAAATACAGAAAAAATGTATTGTATCCTCACATCAGGTTCCTTACTGGTTAGACAGGGAGCACTGAGTGCCAAATACGTCTAAGGTCATGACATCTTTGACTGATATATCTATAATAAAAACGGCGCCATAAACGTATT
>DWDU01001772.1:0-13929 GCA_018245575.1 Jemadia suekentonmiller
TAACTGGTGAAACGTGGCAGTGTTCTACACTCCTCTGCCTACCTCTTCGGGGATTACAGGCGTGATGTTACGTTTACGTTTAATAGTTACTATTACAAAACTAAATGGTTGCTTTTTCCATATATTTATTACATAATCCATCATTGGTTAGCAGAGAGTTATTTTACTGCCTCGTTGGGCGTATTGGTTGCAATCGTAACTACCAATAGAAAGGTCCTGGGGTACAAATCCCTGGTCGGGCACTAATGCATTTTTCTAACCTACATTTTCTAGTAGTGGCTCGGACTTTAGATAGAAGCTCGGTGTATAGCAATAGACTCACAAACTATTATATAGTGTGACGTAAACATAACTGGTGAAACGTGGGAATGTGCTACACTTTTCTATCTACTTCTTCGAGGATTACAGGCGTGATGATGTTACGTTAATATCTATTACTTGCACTATAACAAAAATCCACTGTCACCAATTAGTTTGTTATTTTTAAGTATGATTTTTCACGTGTAAGTAAGATCTATTTACTCACATGCATTAAGCTACTAAAGGTGTGTTTAAACTGTCATTTAAGAAATTGCATGTTAATTAGGTGCAAAGAAACGAACTTGAATTATCATATCAGATAACTGTTTTAAAATTAATTACGGAACCCTTTAGTTGAAGTGGGATATCAAGATAAATGGTTATTATATTCCGACCTTGAAACTTTAAAATTATTAGGTCTATACAGGGTTACAAATGCGAGGAAAATGTAAAGCTTTAGTAACATATATTAATATAAATTTATCCCGGTATCGTGCGGAAGAACAATTAAAAAGCCGTCACTCCATTATTTCATGCTCTCCGGTACATACTTCATTCCGCATTTTTAAACAAAATGCCTACTAAGTTTTAAATACACAAGCAATACCGTTACAGTGAATTATAACTCTACCGATTTTACCGAACTCTACATATCTAAGCTATTGATATTTGTGACTAAATTTCTGATGACATTATAGTTTTTCTATAACCTTCCATACAACAACAGAACTACCAGTTATCTGTACAAACAACAAACGTACAAAAAGGGAAGGAACGCAGTCGGCGCCGGCCGACGCAGCGTCGTCGGCTGAAAATATCTGAGTAGCGTCACCGGGTGTTAAGTGAGGTTTACATAGCGCTCGCGGATTAATACAAAAAAAATATTATATTGTTTTATTTATTTGAAATCAATAGTATCTTATATAGTTTCCTAGATTGTAACATTTTTTTAGTTTTTGATCATACTCAGTTATCTAGTAGGTACTAATATTGTTATATCTATCTCATATTTAATATATTGAACTTCTTCCGTACTTGAATTTCTCGCTTAGTACCGACATTATTTCTAAGAATACTTATGTATCATGTGTTTTATTAAAGATTAAGTAGGAATGAACTGCGAAGAATGATAAAATAATCCAACATTCGATCCGTATCCATTCATTCATGTTGTATTATATTGGGTGTACCTAATAAACCGTTAAAAAATATTATCCAACACGTTATAAACACAGATATCCTACTCAGGCATGCTTACTCGGTCAGTGCTTATTAGGTCAAATAAAATACAATATAATATTCTGTGCTATCTGTCTACCCCGTAAGGGACCTGGCGTATGTATGTATGTACTTGGTCAAATTTAATAACGCAAAAGTAAGTTAAAATAGCAACGTTACTTTCATCATAGTGTTAAAACTATATATATTTGTAACTTAGGTACCTACATAGGTACCCTGTTATCATTGTACCCTGTTACCTGAAACCATTTAAAGAAATGATAAATATCAAACTTTAAGAGTTGTGAAGGAAAAAATAATTATACAGTTACGTTATGTTTGTTCATTTGTGCTAATATCCATCTAGGTGGAATCTAATCTTTGAATTTAAAAATGTTTTTAATAGTTCATTTGAAAACAAAAAATTTGTGATATCAGCATAAAAAATCACTTGTTGCTTAATTAAAATACAATATTTAAAAGTTACTAGAATCTTACATAATTGGTATCACGCAATATAAAAAACATCAACACCACATCGTCACATCACTCCGAACCTGTCGGGATGTGGATGAACAGTGATCGAATCAGCTGTGAGAAAAAGTCGGCCATTTTGTTTTCTTGCATGTGAGCCGTCCGCGCGCGCCCCTCCCGCCGCGAATAGAGGGGACTTACACGGGTGACCTATTTAGGTGATACTCGTCCCATTCGATTTTGTGCCTTACCACCTTGTAATAGGAGTGCACGAATGTTTTATTTTACTATGGTTATTTGGTATACGGGCTGTTTATGTAGCCGAAACGGGCGCTTCATACACTGATGGCGTCGCTGCCATCACTTTCATTATTATCGGGCGATTCACGACGTTTACCCGCCGTTCGACGGAATCTCGGTTCCGCCGTACAATTAAAATGTAGGCGATTGTAATATTCTGTTAGTTTTACGGTTATGCGTTGTATTAATAGGTAGAAAATGTTGGTAAACAGGTTACTGTAACTGAATTATTCGTTGCCTACTTCTTGTTTTGAAAACTGTCGTACTGACATATTGGAAGTGGGACAATTATTAATTTCAACTATAAATTTCATTATTCATTGAATAAAACTTTGTAGTTACATGATTGCACAATGGTCAAAGTCTTATCGGTTATACCTAATACTAATGTTATTTTAGATAAAATTACATAAAAGTATATTAGTATGTAGAAGTAGACATAGGTAATAAAAAAAACCAATTATTACATATTTATATGGAAGTAGGTTTTTTTTTAGATGATAATTTAAAATAATTTATAAGTAGTTAGAAATTTTAAACAATATATTTTTACTCGTAATGAATCAGCGTGATAGAATACGGCCTTAACATTTCTCATTATGAGAGGAGATCGGTTCCAACACTGAAACGGTAGAAGGGTTTTATGGTGATTATGAAATCGAATAAAAATATTTGTTATTAACTAACTGATATTAAATGAAACAGCTGTCTATTTTCGACTCTACCTCATGTGCACGTTGTCCTATATATGTATACGTGTAAATATCGACATCCTAGTAATACATGCGTTGAAGGTAAATTTCCTAAGGTATGTAGGTGATATATAATGAGCAATAAAGAAATCGCAGCGATAACGCACGACCGGGCGGCGAATCGCAGCTAAATCGCACAGATTTATCAGCACTAACTATATTTCTTCAAAGTGTCGTGAGCTTGGCCGCTCGTTATGCCAGCCGCGAGCATTTAGCTCGCACGCAAATATATAACCCGGATCTAATTTAACTTATGTATAGTATTGAATCCGAAGATCGACATTAGTTTAATCTAAATAAGTAATAATAAAAAAAAGACATGTCACGCTTACAACTGCTAAGTAGTATGCCTATACCAATAATACGTACCCATTTATGAGAAAAACATGTGAATTGAATTTCTTTCCCTCGTAGTACCTACCTTAAGTTTTTTCAATAAGCTTCAGGTAGACCTACATAGGCATGTACGGTAGAAGGTATATGAATTATTTGAGTTTGGAACATACCTCATTTTTCCCTATCTAACGGTTCCAATGAATTTAAAACAGAAAACTGTAAAACTTACGAAGGTAAGTTTTAGAGTACTGTACCTACTAAATGAAAAAGAGTGTAAATATGTCCAAATAATGTGGATACATTAAAATAACAAGTTGAAACAAGTTAACTTTAGTGAAGAATAATTAAAATGTAATTAATGTCAACTGATCACTATTTAATTATTTTAATGTATATGGCATGTAATTTATGCACGTACAATTTTAACCGCAAAATTGCACCATTAATACGTATAGTAAATTTTAATTCATTTCCGCCATAAATGAATAATACCTAGCTGTATTTTAAACATATGTACGTATTCTATTTATTTTTTATGCGTATTATTCGCTAAATAGGTAGAGTAAACGCAATTTTAAACTATTTTCTTTTTGTAGGTAACGTCACTAATTCCTTTATTGGCAAATATACTTAGTTGGCAAATAACACAAATATATTCATTCAATATAGAGAGCTCTACATAAAATACCTATTCGAATAACCATAACATTACTTGGTTATACATATATATATTTATACGAGTACGTAGGTACAATTAAACGTACCTACCTCTGTAGCAATACCTCTAATGTGGTCACTACCTATAGATACATGTCCAAGTATTTAACGCGCGACGTCCGGCAAGCGACCGCAACACGAGCGAAACTCCGGTTCAAATCTACCTACAAGCCTCCACGAATATACGACAATGTACCTCCGCAGACCTCATTTTGGTTTTTGGCCAAACCTAAACAACCGACCGGCACTCCCAATTGCCCATCCTTATTAAATTTATACTAGATACGGTTAAAATTTCAGCAGTTTCATTGTACGGCGCTCCGGCCGCGCTGACCGCAAACGGCTAAGGGTATTTTGGACTTACAATAATATAGTGTGACGTAATTTGACCTTATAATTGTCACGGACCATCCTGACGATACCTAACGAATTTTGTAGCTACGGTATAGAATTTTTAGATACATTAAAAAAATTGAGCGTCAAGTCTGCATACACATGTATTGCTTTGTACCTATTGAAATTCGAGATGCGACTTCTAAGCATCTACATAATCATCTAACCCTAAATGGTCTTGAACTGTATTCGCATATAATTGTTAAACAAACTCACATGCATAAGTGTGGTTGATATGTGTATATTTAAAAGTAACCATACACTAAGTACCTATCCTTCTAAAAAGGCGTTACGTAAAGGCTGCTTAAACACATTCTTGGAAACATCTCTAGAATGCGGGGTGGAAAAACAAATCAATTTCAAACACGCTGTATACCGTGTAAAAATACACTGTCACGACACGAAAAAGACCGACCGCAGGGATGTATTGGCGTCTCTTTCTCTCTAATAGCCTTTTAACCGTTGTTGAGACGTTCCGCGTTTTATGTTACGAGTGCGTCGTAAAATAAAAGTGCATCAACTCGGCCTGCCGTTTGCATTGTCCGCGATTAAAATCCGACCAAATTTAAAACAAAACCTCCTCAGACTTCACTGCGGCCAACCCACGACATTTCAACTCGTCCGCATAACGAGGGTTCCTTTACGATTATTTAGTCGTAAAAATCAAAGTTATAGGCTATTTATACTCGTAACTGTATGTTAATCTTTGTTTTACGAGTGCGCGGTGGCTTATTATTTAATCGTTAATCATTTAACGCCTTAGTTTTATATACAGCTTGTGCTTTAATTTAATCATTTTCGAGTTCAAACTTCTCTACATATTTTAGGTAAAATTTCAAGTTTTTTAATTTAACGTGAGATATTTGGACACGTTTATCAATCCTCACAGTAAAGAATTTGATAAGTATAGGAGAATGTGTCGCTAGAAGACTCAGGACATTATTTCCATAACTTTCGCAGTGGAATCTTACCGCAACAAAGACATTAAGCACCAATGTCAGGATCGAAAACAATATTCTACACATCGTTCAGTGTCTTATAAATCTGTTTACTTTGTTACAGCTGATGAGACGTAAGACCGATGAGGGTTGATTTAAATTAGACTTTATTTCCCTCAATTAAGGTTCGATCTTCTTAGTTCACAGATCTGGAGATAGCAGGATACATTCAAAAGTATCTTAAATGTCGTTGAATCAACCGCGCTGGCGCATGTGATTGCATTGCATTTGCCTTGTTATTACTCGAGGCGACTGAGTGAGTTATTTGGAATTATTCATAAGCTTTATTTTCAGCGTTGTTGTTATTTGCAAATGAAATGGAAAGTTCAGGTAGGTACCTAATGCGGACTATCATCGCTCCGATTAGACATTCAGTAGAACTCAGTTGAATTTTCTTTCATGTTTACATTTATGGTCAAATTTCTAAGGGTATCTACATAATGAAGCAGTGAGTTAAGTAACTACCTTAAAACTTTAATAGGTGTCGCTTATTGTTTTTTAAATACTCATTGTATGATTTTCCATAATAGACCGAATCACAAATTGATATTTTTTTTAAATTTTGTCTGCGGAAATATTTGTTAAGTGCTTGGAAGTTGTGATATAAAATTTGATTATATTGGTATTATTCAGAATAAAAAAATCGGGTGATACATATTATAAAAAAAATATAAAGCCTTGGTATATACGATGTAGGTACATTGAATTTTATAATTTATTTCGTAATTCAGATTTTGAATTGGAAATCAAGTACCTACGATGTGTCGTAAAATCTATATTTTATACTTCAAGGTTAATGACAATGAATGTTTAATAATTGTAAATTATTATCACACCAAGTTACAGAAGTACTTGCTATACAGTGATTATTTACCCTACCTACTACAGGGTGTTAAAATGGAATCAATTTTGCGAAAAAAAGTTGTGAAAAATAAATTGTCACAGATAAACTAAGTTCGAAGGTGGCACCTACATACCTATGGTTCTTGATAGCTTTGAATCGCTTTTTAAAGGAAATACACAAGAAATGCCTGTACACTGTCCATTCACGATATCTATTAACGCGTGAACAAATTCAATTTCTATGTTGAAGTTCGCGCCTCGTTGCTTTATCGTCGCTTGTTTTCAATACATTCATCGCAGTGGCCATAACTTAACAACTAGGAACCATTACCATCCACTCCGCCGGGAAGCACGAGATCTACTAAGTCTGGTTTAGATTAGATAGAGCAAGTGTTGCGTGCATTTTACTGGACACTTGAGAGAAAAGCTCTATATTTGTTTTAATGGATCTATCTGTTCGATCAGATTATTAGCAGATTGTTTCTCATTTTATCTTCGATATTTCATCTTCACCATCAACCAATTGCAGTCCATTGCTGAAAATAGGTCTTCGTTAGGGGTAATGCCTATAATCCCCACGCTGGGCGTACAGGTTGGGGATCACAGTGCACAGCTTCTCGCACCGCCTACTCTGCTATCCATAGGCGGTTAAAACACTTAGCTATGCCTAAGCAGATCACGCCGTATCCCGATCTGCCAGCGCCAGGTTTAGTCGCTTCTTACGACACCCTGTATCCCGTCACGAGAAGTCGGAAAATGTATTCTTACTCCGCTCCAACAACGGATTAAACATTTGAAAATTTTACATTTTGTTAATATATTTAATTGTTTTGAAGCATAACTTTCAGTAGTTTAATTTAATGATTGGTAGATAGATATATAACTGCCAAGTTCGACAGTTTTGTCCTGTTCTTCGAACGGACAGTAGTACGAGGACATCGAACGGCGAAATACCAGGGCGGTGATGCCTGGCCAGGTGGGTAAGACAGACTCGCCACGATAAATCTGTAAAAGGCGTGATACACAGTCGTACAATGAGACACACGAGTGATGTGTGGGATATATTAATGTGTGCGTATAATTTTAAAAATAAGAAATTCTTGTGAATCGAAACACAACACTAATTTAAGGTCTGAAATAAATCGCCTTATATTTCGGTCACGTCCGTTGTCGTGACAGAGTGTACATCACGCTGAGATAAAAGCCCTTGGTATCGTTGCATGTGACCACTCACGATTGAAAAAAAAAACATATTCCTCCTTTTTTAGCACTTAGCGCGGATGCGTCTGATTGAATGATATGCGCTCATGCAGTGATTGGATCATTGTACCTATGTCTGCGTTACACTTTTTATTTTGCAATTATTATTTACACAATATCTTTGTGTTGTGGTATCTTGTATGTTAGTTCTTAATTAATTAATGTTTTCAATTATTACTTTTTTGTTTTCGTTCCTTGAAATATGATCGATTTGAACATTTTTTTGCGTTTCTGCAAGAAAATGGTCTTTGTCTTTAGTTAGAAGTAGGTACTTGCATTTGGCCTCAAAAAGGCTATCTGAGTATGAATATCTAATAAAGTTCTATAATCATAAAATATTTTAGCCTTTATTATTAGGAGTTATAACTCCATTATAATTTCTTTATTACTAGGGTTTATAATTCCATAGAGTAAGTAAATGTATATGTAACTAAATGTATGATGTTTAGAACTCTATATATATAATGCAAACTATTACATAGGTCAAAGTAAAGGCTCCCAACGGAATGCTCAAGTAGCCTGAATTAGATATGCAAATAAGTTTTTTTTTACAACGTAACATCACGCCTGTAATCCCCGAGAGGTAGGCAGAGGAGTGTAGAACACTCCCACGTTTTACCAGTTACGTTTACGTCCCACTATGGAATAGTGGTGAGCCTATTTCCATGCATCGGGCAAATATACAGACTCCGAGCCACTACTAGAAAATCTAAATTAGAAAATTTTAGTAGTGCCCGACCCGGGAATCGAACTCAGGACTTCCCGATCGGCAGTCGCACTTGCAACCAACACGACCAACGAGTGATAAATCTTTAATGTAAATGATTAAATGATATTTTTTATCAATTTCACACTTTGATGACCAAGTTCAAGTAAGGTAGAGAAAATGTAATAATTGTCTTAAATTGTTATTTGTAAGTGCCCGCCATAGTTTGATCCGCGCAGTGGGCGACACACACACCTAAAAACGATTTAATGATAAAATGAACTATGCACATTTTCACTCCAATTAGGTACGTTAAGATAAATCCGAATATTTCACAGAAGATTTATCTATTTTAAACTATGGAGATCAAATAAGGTATTTTATACATATAGCTACCATGCATCCCTAACCGTCCAAGACCCGCGTCGCCATTACTCCTCGCGCCTTTAAATAGGTATCACCTAGAGAAAAAGGAGCTCGGAAAACAAGAATACACTAGTAATAATTTATTCTACTGTGAGTTATGTGGTATTAAGTTTAGGTGGGCGTTGGGCCTGCTATCTGCGGACACGAGTCTGAGTTACAACCGGCGAGATACAGCGAGCGACTGTTCGGAGACGCGGCCAGACGATTATACACCTTATTGTGTGAGACCTAAAACTTCAATGTACCCGTTTATTATTTAAAATTTGTGCTGACTAACGTGCGTGCGGTTTTATTCTTTAAGTATATGGAATTACGGTTGAATGACGTTTCATATATCCAGGTGAAGCTTCGCACCGGACGACTGGAATGCAGCCATCTTGTCTTCTCTAAAGTTTAGACGGTGTACCTACTTAATTTTTTTGTCGGTTTATAAGTATTTGCTTAGCTTAGATTTGTTTGGAACGTTGCGTTATAATTGATAACAGTTATATATGCAGCGCGACTCCGGTTTTCTTTTAATTTAAATAAATTATTGAAAAAATAAACCATCTAATGGTGTTTAAACAACAGTTACTGATAAAATGTCACATTTTATATGTATTGATACGACGTGATATGTCAACATAAATTGATTTTATATGTAGACAAAATATTCATTGAGTATATTATTGAATTTAAATGTTTTGTAAAAACCTATTTGGTTGGTTAATAAATTGATAATTTTACCATATTAAGCAACAAAATCTACCTTTATTTCCTACGGTCTTATTTTTATTCACAATATTAATAATTCTTAAGACTTACCCCTCGTCGTTTTCTCGCTCGTGTAAGTATGTAATTAAATCATTTAAACTTTCAATTACACTTTTATCAAAACGTATCATATTTATTATCTGTACTCGCTTGTAGATGCAGGCTATGAATTTTAAGACAAGTGCACACTGGAACGATTTTTTGAAGACTAAAATGATCTCAACAGGCTGGCTCTAACACAATAGTCTCCAAACGTATATTTAAGTATCCTAAAATAAAACAAAGAATGAAACAAAACACTAGGCTTTTGTGCACCACCGCGTTCGCAGAAGATTTTTTGTGACGCAATAAGAAAAAATTAAAAAATAGTTTTTGTTGTAACACATTAAATAACCCTTACGGGGCCACAAAAAAAGATTCCGTTGTTTTGATGACTTCAATGGGTTAACTTGCGCAATGAAAATAATGTCATCGGAAAAGGAAGTGCCGTGAAAGGGCCAATTTTTGTAAAGGTTCAATAGCACCTTACTGTTATGTTGTGCGAATATAATCAGGACCCCGCAATGTTTGCCCTTGTTCGAGAAATTTTATTGCCCCGTAAACCACTAAAAAGTACCTCAGCAAGAATGTTGCAAGGAAGAAAGGTGTTCTGCGCCATTAAGCCTGTTAAAAAACAAAACGTTCAAAATTATTACACCTTGAGCATTGAATAAAGAAAGTCTTTCTTTTATTGTTTGAGTGCGTTCTGCTTTAATTGCTATAATAATCGTTATGAGAGTTATGTCACACTATTTGCAGGTGAATTATGGGTTCGTTTTCAAACTCATAGGGCCATATTTTTGTTAAAAACTTTAATGTTGTATTTCTCACTCAGTGTGATAGTATTGTCCACGGCGGTCGCTACATCTATTTATTAATAGTCTTAAACGAAAAATTTACATTTCTGAAGTTGCAACGTTGCAAATCTGTATCATGATATATACCTAATTAGAAGTGTGGTTTATTTTACGAACATAGTTCTGATATGAAGTTTAATACGCAGTTTTGTAAGCTTGGTGAATAAGGGAGTAAGCAAATTTCTTTATCATTAATAAAATAATTACCAGTGTAATTTTGTCTTGATATCATCAAATCACAAAGGGATGTTTCACGATTATCTGACTAACAAAAATATTTGTTGCTGGTGGAATATGTACCTACTGAGAAAAGACATATTCAAACATAAACAGTCCGTCTGATTTACATAACCTATAGAAGTATGTGAGGTATGGTGACCACCATTGATATTTCTTAGGTAATTCAACACTACATAGGTAGACATACCTAGTAGGTATATTCTTCTACAATCATGCCATGTATCGGAAATTTTGTATTTATATCCTGCGAAATGTTGTTTAATCAATTGGTATTTTTGGTTATTTATTCAGACAATTGTACTATGGGAATCACAGCTATTATAACCAACAGACTGAATTTTGTTGTCATAACAGTTAAATAGTGATATTTTTACAACAAAAAAAAATGTACTTATAACTACCGTAAAGCTATAAATTAATTAAAACTAATGACACCCACCGTCAATAACTCTTCAATGTATGCTCATGACACAACTGTTAATACACGGAAGATATCAGTACTATCTATACTATAATATAGATATCTATACTAAAATCGTTTTTTTTTAGTGTCCACAAAATAGATATAAAATTTAGTAAACGTCGAGCTCACGTTTGCATATCTAGCGACGCCACAAGCCGCTTAATGGCCGACAATGGGCACCACATTTCATAATCATCGTCTATTTTGACCGGCCGCTATCGGCAGCCCCGGGCGTCCGCGATGTACGCACGCTGGTTTTGATACTGTAACATTTTATCTTACGTAGGTAAGATGATTGTGTTCTGTAACACAATACGATGACATCCTTTCATTTGTGAGTTAATAATATACGTTTGTTAGAAAAAATCTAACTGCGTATGTCATTGTTTTCAATTATTTATATAACATCTCTTTTATGTGTATGTACAGATCCGATTCGGTGTCGGTGCCGAGTAAGCATACATTTTTCCACCCCGTGTTGCGATAGAGGGTGTCGTAAGAGGCGAGTAAACCCGGCGCTGGCAGATCGCGGTATGACGCGGTCTGCCTAGGCACAGCTACATGCCCAGCGTAGGGATTATGGGCATAACTCCTCAAGGGAGGCCTATGTCCAGCAATGCACTGCAATAGGCTGATTATGATCATGACAGATCACGTTTCAATAGAAATGAACCAAATCGTATTTCAAGATAATAGTTTGCCTTTAGAATCATCTAATGTTGTCGTTTATCTTCAACGTTATGTTAAGGAAATCTTAGGAATTATTTTATTCGGTAAACATTCTTATTAACTGAACATTGTGCATGGGATGTATTTATTTGCAATTTAACTACGGGTATGTGAAACTTTACTGTTGGAGAATAAGGGTTCAATGACAAGAAAATAATCGATATAGCATGAAATTATTATTATATCTTCACGCCACTTCCTTAACAAGGCAGGCAGAAAACATCAAGTGAATAATATCTTTATCCTTACACACCTGACGTATTTCTCCAGTGTACTGAACAATGTGTCATATGTACAACGTCAAATACTGGTTAGTTAACTAGCAAATACACCAACCGTCATTATCGCGCGTTTGTTCGACGTATCGGGATCACAATACGGTCGCCAAATGCGATCAGAGCTACGATCGCGTCACTTTTAATGTCCGCTTCATGAGGGCTCTAATAGAGCCTAATGGTCCCCTCTAATGAAATACGATTTGAATCCTTTGAGCCCTATAGGAGCGTAATTTGCTTCCGGGTTGCCTATTAGCACTTCCTACATATTTATAAGCAATGTTACGTGTGAAGTGGCTTTGTGTGAAGTGATAGAAACAACATGGTTATGTTTATAAAATATTTTAGTAGATTCAATTCGTTGAAGCTATTTTTAGGTACGTAACTTTTCTTGTTATGCCATCAGGGCAGGTGCTTTACGGGGTAAGCAGAGACAAACGAGTGTCAAATATGTATCACTATCCTTATAGTTAATTTTTTCTAGCTATGAAATGAAACTATAATCTGTAGGTACGGACGATATCGTTGTCGATAATTCATATTGTGTAGATAATGTGGTAGGATTATCAGACGTTTTGATAAACCAAACTACCATTGACAAATAATACCTATTTATAAACGTTGGACACAGATCTGAGTAAATCGAAATATTATCGTAGGTACGAATATTTTTATCAATTATTTCTTAGTGCAATCAGAGTTGATATTTTGAGTAAATATCAAATCTAAACTAACTAACATAAGAGTAGAAGTCTGTGATATACATAATTTAAACGCTCAACTCCATTCTTCGTCCTATTTAGACTCAATAATCCAATAAAACCCTCCCATGTGTAAGTCAACTTTATATGAACGAGAAAATCCGACTATCTTCAACGAGTAGCATACAATGGGTTATAAACAACAGATGCACTGTTTACAGTAAATGCAAATATGTAGATCTAAGAAGTATTCGCAGGGAATCAGTGTTTATTGTGATGTGAATAAAGGTTGATTTCGTGTGGAGAAAATTGCGAGATGTTTTCATTGTTAGCATTATGCAATTGTTCAGCGCTTATCGTAGAAAATTCAGACTTTGAATTTAAAGCGCGCAAAGATTTGTGAGACGTCTTAAATTTGTAAGGCTAAGTATTCGAGGCTATTTATTTTATTGCAAAATTATTTATTTTATAAATGTATCTTGATTTGGCGCTCACAAATTTTGGCAAAACTTTATGCTCTATTGATTTTATGAATGGAAATTTGCTTGTGCAATCACTGAAATACATGTAGCCCACATTGTTTACTTACCTACGTAGGCATATAATGCAAAGGGTTGAGGAAAATTCGGTTTTGTTTTATGTAGAAAAATAATGACTTTATACGTACTTATTGTCGTTAAAAGTTATCGTTAAAATTCCCAAATATGAAATATACCAAAGTTCATTGATGGAAAATAAATGGCACTTCAGCATTCTGCATTGGCTTCAAGGATTTATTGCTTTTCAATTTACAATATAATTTAAAGAGCATATTGGTGTAAAAATGATAAAGAGCATGCTTCGTTGTTTCGGGCATGTTGAGAGAATAGCCGATGACAGACTGACAAATCAAATATACAATGCAAATGTTGAAGGCCGCAAGTGCCGAGGGAGATCAAGAGATCTTGATCAAACAGGTCAGGTACTGGCTGATCAGGGAGTCAGAAGTCTCCAAAACTGGTGTGCATGTATGAAGAGTAATAATAGAGATATTTGGCACTCGGTGTTCTCTGTCTACCGCGTAAGGGACCAGGCATGAGAATATAATTACTTAGTATGTGTTTACTTACTTACTTACCTTAACTTTTAAATCGAAAAAACAAAATAAGT
>DWDU01001773.1:0-13928 GCA_018245575.1 Jemadia suekentonmiller
TGAATCTAAAAAAAAGATACATATATATATATTTATATGTATATTATCAGCGGTCCGGTTACCATACTATGAGCTGTGTTATGAAATTCCACTTATAGGCATAACCTCTCAGTCGAGGCCTACCGTCCAGGATTGGACTGCAATGGGCTGATGATGAAATCCCACTTCTGACTGGTACGTTGATGATGGTTACCTATACACCCAGGCTCTCCACGGATACTCCCTCTCCAGCACCGAGTGCAGCGTGGGCCTCCTGCGGCGCGGCATACCTTCAGGATAAATCGAGCCGCAGTTGGTACTCTGCCTGAAATTACATAATAATCATTTAAATTACTTTGACGTATAGAGTCACTGGTGAAACGTGGGAGAGTTACTCTCCTGCCTACCGATTCGGGAAGATACGGGCGTGATGTTATGCTATTTTGAATTCAGTGTGTACTCACCTCGGTATTAAACTCGGTGCAGAGATGCAGCAGACCGTCTTCGCCTTACAGCTGCTGTCTTTTAAACTAGAAGAAATATCTAGTGATATTACATAATTATTATTAAAGGTTATAGTGAGAGCTGTAATTATACTAGCTGACGCGGCGTACTCCGCGACGCCTAACAAGTAATAAACAGGTTATAATATCTTTATTTACAAAAAATGTAAGAAAGAAATAAAGAATACGTTTATACAGAGTACAGACACAAACGACAAATAAAATATACAGGTCTAAATCTAGAGAGATCATTTACAAATGAAGTCTGTGCTGCAGCAAACCTCTGAAACGGACCAGACTTGGCTTATATCGTGCTATACGACATTATGTTCTCACGATGTTCGTGTATGCTGGTTATATTGCATCTATGCGAGGCGCTAGGAGGTAATTGAAAATAATGAAATTGTATAACAACGCCATCTATTGAATACTGACTCGACCTAAAATTAAGACTTTATTTTTAGGTCCACCAACACAGAAAACCCTAGTAATTTCTTATAATATTACAAATATAACATATAATTAGTGTTCCTGCAATTACAGGTGAACACGGCATGCTTAATTTTGCAGATTATAATTTAATTAGGCAACATATAATGTACATCGGGAGGTTCTAGGTTCAATTCCCGGGTTGGACACTACTAAATTGTTCTAATTTAGATTTTCTAGCAATGGCTCGAAATTTGGATATGTGTCGATGTATGGCAATAGACTCACCATCTGTTCCATGGTTAGATGTAAATGTAACTGGTGGAATATGGGAGTGTACTACACACCTCTGCCTACCTCTACAGGGACTGCACGCGTGATGTTACATTACATACATACTTACACCAAGTTTTGTAGCTTCTTCCGATCTTTAAGTTTCGCATCATCGCACGGATAGCACGCCATGCAAAACGGCGCCCTGCCCTCTATGCCCGAGCATTTGATACCCTCAACTGTTTTGTTCATATCTGTGAAATAAATAAAGCTTTGGAATCAATGTACCTGCCAACGACAACAGATGGCGCAGAACTACATTGTCGGAATTGCAGCGAAGCAGAAAAATTAAACAAGCGTAGTGGCGCCCTCGCTCGAGCACTTGCTAAACGTGCATACTTACTGATATTGTCAAGGAAGAAATCGCCTATTGAGTTGCTGGACCCGCCTTGGCCCGCAGCCAATTGCAGCAACGCATAAGCTATGAGTAACCTGTAAAAATGTTCAAAGCATATAATATTTACGGTCCTGAAACAATTGTAACGGACGGAAAGCAATACAATCATTTGACGTCCCAATGCACCCTCCCATACTTGCAACGCTGATGGTAACATCGCATTATAAAATATTGCAATTGAACGTTTTTACCCCATGTCCCGGTCAAAAAAATCAAGTGTAGCAATAATTTCTTCTTTTATAAACTTAAGGCTACCTTATTGTTATATTTCATGAACAATCACAAAGTTATTTATTTTAAATACGTTTACAAAGTATCTCCAAACCTGAACATTGTTGATTCGACCCAGCGGTAGCTGGACGTAATCGTTCCGATGGCTCTGAATCTGAAATAAAGAAAAATTAAAATAACAAACGTTTAAAACTAAACGGTTTTATTAAAGAAATAAAACTAATGCAAGTAAAATTTTTATTAAAGATAAAGATAATAATGACGTGGATGCACTGAAAGCTAAGATATAATGCTTTAAGCATTAAGTCCGCCTTTTTGTTCCTATACTCTTCTGTATGGTTCAAATAAAAAATAAATAAATAAATAATTATATAGCTCCTAGGTACCAGTCGTCACGCTACTCTTCTTATCAGTCTAGGCCTTTGCCTAGGCATTGGTCAACGAAGAAAATAAAATCGTGCTTCGTAAAAATAACTTGAGAAAATATATGAATAAATTTATAGATAACGGACGCCTCACTAAATAAATTGGTCAAGGGAAATAAGATAAAATTCCAGGTAAAAAAATTGAACGAAAGAAAATACATTAATTCACGGAATAAAATACAGCACACTCAAACATCGTAAATATTTAACAAAAATACAAAAAAAAAGAAACCGATTTTAAAATTACTAATAACAATTGCGCTGCTAACATTATTATCTATTTGGTCCGAAGTAACATATAAAAAACAAAATTAAAAATTTTGTAAAAATCGCCGACGGTTAAAATGTAATTGAAAAAGTATGAAGTATAGGAGAGATAATTAATGTAAAAACCTTTCATATAACTTGATGATATCTCTCACATAATTGATATGCACAACAGAAAACGAAAGAAAATCCGTCGGGCGTTTTTTCAAAATTTATAATTTCGTTTTTTATTTCATACTATTTAAAGATCACAAGTACACATATTATACAAAACATTACAAATTGTACAAACAAATGTTTACTGGAGCGCCCCCTGGGGAGTTGTTACCGTAACACCTATCTATGTACATGCACCAATGAAATCTAAACCCCTCACTGAAAATCGCATTAAAATCGGACCAGTGGTTTTGGAGAAAAATGGTAACATTGGTTTGCACAAACATACAAACAGCCTTTCACCACAAACACATATACCGACTCCGTTCTTCAGTTTGACTGCAATCTATTGATTTCTTACTTTGTATGTAATAGTGGACGCTCACCCCTGTCCACCGCTTCGCAGATTACAGGCGTGACTTTACGTTTTCCGTCAAATGAAATACTTCATTTCAATACTTCCACCCACAAAGATTGCAAAATTTTCACGAAAAGACAAAGAATAAACCATTTACTGTTTTATTTACTGTTGTTGATTAACAGTTTATTTGTTTCAGATAAACGAAAATGTGGTTTAAAGTTTTATAAACATATGTTTATGAAAACTATTCAAGTAATTTCAACGTTTATATATAACAAACAGACTGCATTACTTTAATTTACTACTGATGTTATGATATTAAAATCATCATAAGTATTAATTAAATGAGATATATATTAAAGTAGCATAAACATATCCAGTAACAAAACTTACATATTCATGCATAAGCGATACGTTACGATGACACTGAAAGCAGACTAAAATCAACTACGATTGAACACAAAACAATATTCAATACTCACCTTAATTAACAGCTCTTTTTAAACAAAGCAACATGCAAATAAACTTTTAAGGAAAAATCACTCGAAAATAGCTAATTGGCACAAAGACATGTTTACTCTACGAACGTTACAATATTACTAATTTAAGTAATTTATTAAAGCTTCGCGCTACCATAGATATAATAAACACATAGAGCAGGCTACAAGCGTATAATGAAAATGTCTCGTCGATAGAAAGAGAAAGAACATATACGCGGCGTACGTGGTGACGCGCGAAGTAGCCGCCAGATACAATAATATTATAATTTACAGAGGGAAACGAGTACCAAATTCATTCACTTTCGCTCTATGGACGAGACGACTTTTTGGCCCGTCTCTTCTGCACTTCTATGTAATACATGAATGCGCGTAACCCGTTCTCCTTGTAAATAACGCGAGGTATAATTCATGACATCTTGATTAATAATATCGAGTGAATGATAATCAAAATGGCTGACTAACAACAGCATGCGAAGTTGGGAATGTCCACCTTTAACCTTGAAATATCTTAGTGCCATTATCCTCATTTATATCGTATTTTTGTTTAAAACGCAACATAACATCACGCCTGTAACCGCGAAGAGGTTAGCATAGGAGTGTAGTGCATTCTCAGGTTTCGCCAGTTACGTTTACGTCCCGTTATGGACTGAGTCGGTAGTGGATTGACGTTTGTTACTGACTCAATGTAAAATTACCTTAAAATTTCCAATAGTTGCTCGGAGTCTTAATATATGCCCGGTGTATTGTAATATACTCACCACCTATTCCACAGTGGGACGTAAACGTAACTGGAAAGATATGGCAGTGTACTACTCCTCTGGCCTGTCTCTTCGGGTATTACAAGCGTGATGATAGGTATTTTAATGCTTTCAGTACGGATATAATTTATTTTACTTTTAAACATACGGCATTATATTATCAAAGTCTCGGGTCAATAGTTTAACTTTAGCAAGATGTCAAAGTAATTACGAGGATGATAAAGAAATATGGCGATCCATAGCCACCCTGTTGCAGATCTGGAGCAGGATATTAAATGGATTGGGATTACTGTAAGAGACCAAGACGAAGATAATTTAAACTGAAAATTTAGTAAGCAATATACTTAACCTTCGAGTGGAAAAGGCGTAAGCACAGTAAGTAGTATATAAATCTTAGGTAAAATCACGCCTGTAATCCCCCAAGGGGTGGACAAATTAGTGTAATACACTCTCGCGTTCTAGCGGTTATATTTACACCTTACTATGGTGTAGGTGGTGAGCCTATTGCCATACACCGGGCACATTTACAGACCCCGAGCCACTACTGGGAATTTTAATAAAAAAAATCCACGTTAGAAAAATCGAACAGCATCCGACCTGGGATCCGAACGGCGGATCTTTCGGTTGGCATTTGCGCTGTAGACCAACAACACCAACGAGACAGTCAATAATTAAATATAAATCTTTATGGCATTTTATATGACTAATTTCGCGCGACACTGACATTAGCGCCCTCTACATTGGACTAATATTATTGAGTAAATGTTAAGCTTACACTGTTATCGACATACACCAATAGATGTCGCTGTTCTACCATAAATGTAATCTCAGCTTAAATTAGCTTAAACTTTACAACAATACGATGACTGCCTAAGTGGTCAAATGATTGCAAGTGGGACTGCCGATCGAGGAATCCTGGAATTAAATCCCTGGTAGTATATGATATTTTAACTAAGATTGTCTATTTAAAATTACCAGTAGTGGTTGCAACTGTGGATTTTTGCAAAGGCTCACCACCTATTCCATAGTGGGATGTAAACGTAACTGGTGAAACTTGGGACTGTACTACACACCTTATTATACCTCTTCGAGGATTACAGGCGTGATGTTACATGTGGTATAAAATATAATACCGCTACATCTGGGACGACCTTAACTCAGAATGCTTGTTACTGCTAAGGAAAACTGCACAGTGGCTACAAACATATATATCTGAACAAACATATATACGTTGAACACAAGATTTTTAGTCTTGAGTCCATACTCGTCACGCGAGGACGCTCAGCTTAGTTTATTAAAGTATCAAAATGTTTTGATCCAAAACTTGTATATACATAAATGTTAATGAACAATAAAATTCTCTTAGTAAATGTATTATGTTAAAACAGGTCGTGTAAATAAGACGTCAGATAATATCGCATAATGCTTGGATATTCATATACGTGTTTACTATGTTTATTTATCTGTGTGTCAGCGTTGGAAGTCGGTGAGTTTTGACAATTCCATTAATTCTCCTCACGTTTGAAAGGAAACCGTGACCAATTATTTCTCCGTTGCGTTATCTAATGCGCACCCTCTGCCAAGTGAGCGTTTGGCGACTCGGCGAAACCCACCTTTGACTTTTACTGGGAAAAGCGATTTACATCCAGCACTGGGATGAAAGACGCTTTGACCGTGATATTAACTATTCTATTCTCATGTGTTAGAACGTTTTAAATTCAACTAGCCTACACTTGGCGTGTCTTATACGCGCCAACTTAAAAAAGCGGCGACTGGAACGATGCCAGCGTATTTTCCCGGACACATGACCCAGGAGTCTTCAAAGCGAGGGCGAGTAGGCTGAATCGAGCCTCGAGATCCCTTTTAGGACGCATCAGCGCGTCCACGCGAGACCGCGGACAAGCGGCGGCCTGGCATTGAAATATAACTACATATATAGGACATCCCTTAACATAGGATGACATGAGATGGGGACAGTCTGACTCTTCATCATCATCAGCCCCTGCAAGCCCATTGCTGAACGTGGGTCGGCTAGTCGGCGCCACGCCTCCCACTCCCGGGCCCTCCGTATCCAGCTGTACTCTGCTGTAATCGTCAGGTCGTCAGACCACCTGGAAAGTCGCCCGCTATCCTCTAAGACACGTATACGAGAATCCTACACAGTTACTATGTTGAGAAATATACGACTATGAAGCAGGCGTGGCGTATTATGAGTCAACTTATTGGTCAGTTAGGTTGGCATTACACTTGTTTATTATTGTTGTGTTCTCTGTCTAACCCGTGGGGAAGCTGGCGTGGTGATGTAGAGATACAATAATTGTATCTGTGTCAAGGTGACACTGTAGGGACACTTTACTTTAGCCACTGAAATATTGCTAATTAAAATGTTACATCGGACACTTCCATAACAAGTTCGGTAATTATTTATTCCTTTTTATACAATATCATCACGCCAGATCCGTCACGCGGTAGGCAGCGAGCACGGAACGCCAATTGTCTGTTCTTCTAGATAGACATGCTTGGTCACTCATATTTTACACGTCATCCTTTTGTCTTACATACATATCATCACGCCAGGTCCCTCAGGTGGTAGGCAGAGAGCACCGAGTGCCAAATATCTCTATCCTCACAGACCTGCCGCGCCTCCTCCACACTCATCACTCTCTTCATACATGCACGCCGGTTTCGGAGACTCCTGACTCACCCATCAGCCGCTATCTGGCATATTGGATATAAATATTTGTCCTTCTGTCGTACATTAATTTTTCTTTAATAAGTATACTTTTGTATATATGATTTTAACGTAACATCACGCTTGTAATCCCCAAAGAGGCAGGCAGAGGAGTGTAGTACACTCCCACGTTTCACCAGTTACGTTTACGTCCCACTATGGAATAAGTGGTGAGCCTATTGCCATGCACCGGGCAATACGCTCATAAATATTTATTATGTTTATATGTATTTATTGAATTGAACTTCTATAACTTTCTCAGAACTAATTAATAGCTTCCATCAGAGCACAAACTCCAGTCCATCGAGATATGGTCTGCTGGGAATCGAACCAGATAATCAGTCACGTGACAATGTCAATAGATGTTCATTTTTGTCCCAGTTTGCACTAGATATTCTATCCTTCATCTGTGCGGCTCCGAAGTAAATCATGTCTGCTACAAAGCAGAACTTGTTTTGTTGTGATCTTGTTTAACATTAACGATGAATATTCACTATTCCTAAGTTTTAATTTATTTCTCGGAAGTAAGTTATTAGGAGTTATTCCCACTCGAAACAAAGCTTTATATTGCAACGTGATGCAGCCGACGTGATGTTAACCTGATACTTACTCACCGATACCAAACTTTGGTAACACTAAACGATTCATTTGGATCCTTATTAAAGTACTCTGTGCTCTAACATTACAGCAACACTCCAGAAGGAAAATATTTCCATTACTTTTAAATATTGCGTTAAACATCAATATTGTAGCCGAATCGTAGCTGAATAATATGCGGCTTATTGTCGTGAGCAGTGACGTTTCACTAATTGTAATGTTAGTAATAATAAAGTATTCGGACAACTACAAATAATAATATAATAAAGCCGAGCTAATGCTCCGTGACCAAACTCATGAGAAACTGTTTTTTTTTTAAATACATACCTACTAATATAAATTTTACTATCAGACACCAAATGAATACTCATTATCATTAAATCAATATTTGTCGGGAATCGAAACGACAGCCCTCAGCTCAGTATTCTGGTTCACCAACAAGTTGACCAATGGCTCAATCAATGAATGTAGTATGAGTCTAACCCAGGTACATATTTTCTAGTTAAATGTGTTGAAATAAAATAATTCATAATAACTTTGCTTCAGATCGCGATGTACGAAAGTGATCTGTATAAGCTTTCAAGTCGAATGATGAATCCTAAATCAATGACGTGACGCGAACGTCACAGTCGGTAGTGTTTTCGCGTGTTGTCCGATTTCAAAAACGTATTGAAATAATGCTGAATCTTCGCAAGAGCTGAGGGTCGAATGTCCACCCTAAACAACGCGATATACGTACAAGTATATAAACTTGAAGGTATATTTATTACGTTAGAGGCGCATCCGCGTCTCGTCTAGACGTCTGTGCCGGGTACATTAGAACTCTCGTTAGAGGGGTGCCCGGCTTTTTGTACATATTATTATGTACGACCTTTTATAGTCTGTGAGAGGGTTCATTTTCAGTGAAATTACAAGCATTTATACTTATCAATATCAATATCTTTTACATAGTTAGCCGTCTAACAAAATTTAATATGTAAATTGTGTATGGTTTCCGTTGTACACAACCATTAATATAAAAGAAAGCATTACCGCTGGATTAAGCATACTGTTCAGGTTTCATATTTGGTTGCCTTAACTAATATTAAGTTACAAATAGCAGCGAAACATTTACTTCATTTTTATATGTAACAAATTTACTTGGTTAAAAAGCAAGGCGAAGGAATTAAAAAAGCTTACTACGCTATAAACGGATATTTATAACATTAAAAACTTTAAAACCCATTGGCCTAGACCAGGCTTTTTTTTCAAAGTTTAAATTCTTAGATAGCGAAAAGGATACTTTGTGTAGGTTTAAATGGTCACACATAAGCAGCCGCTTCGTGCTTGTTTGTCATCTGAAAATCATATTGTTAGAGATTCTCACTGAGAGCTGTCTTTTGGAAATGAAGGAGGTTTAGAGTATAATATACCGCGCTGCTTCTGTGCGGATTGGCCGCTCAGGAGAGCGATAACTTGATTCACGTGTTAAAGGTGTTTGAAAGCTTATAAATATATGTGACTGTCTCGTCGGTCGTGTCGGTTGCAATCGCGACCGCTACATGGCCATTCCATCAATTACATTGGAACGTAAGTCTACGTGTAATATAAAACTCCTATTTATTCATTCTTTATTACACCAAGATACAAGGATATGGTACACAAGGCGGACCCGAGGCTTATAGCATTCTCTGGCAGCCTACCTTCGGGCTTACGATAAAACATTTAACACAGGACAAACGTACAACCCTCGCACGGTATGAGAGTGGGTACAACACATTTCAAGTCGGCGCTGTTGTCTCCGCGCCGCGGTCGTGCGGCTCACGCGTCGCTACACTAGTGCAGGCACCGCGCCATGTTTACTTACATCCGGGATTTACTTGCTCTATACAACGCCCATGTCCGTCGATATTGTTAATTTAATGCCATTTTGGATTTCGGCTCTTTTCTGTTATAAAATAAATGTTTAAGAGACATTTATATGTATGTATGTTTGGAGTTAAATAAAACGGATTTGTTACCTATATGGGTTATTATTGTAACTTGGAGAACTAATGATAATACGCCACCGTCGCCTAGATACATGTGCAGCACTTAAAGAGTTGTCAGAATGATTTATTTGTTTATGAAAAGTTACTTTTTTTTGACATACTTGAACAAACAGAATGACCTGGAAGGTGGTAGGATTGTGTATCGTTTGATACAATGGCACAGCCGCACATTTGCGGAACTGTCTATGCTCTTGTGAACGGAGAGTGGTGGCGGGCGGAGAAACGAAATGGTACAAATTGGTGGTCGAGAATAGCAACATATATGTATGTATAGGCTGTGCACAACTTAGGTTAATGGATGATGGAACATGTTTGTGGGCCACACAGAGCTGTAAAATGCCGTCGCACAACACCAAAAAAACATTCCCAAAAAGGTAGTAAAATAAATATTCGTGAACTAATAATAATTGTTTAAGGCAAAGTTTTAAGGTACTCTTACGTTAAACCGGTCAGCTTTCAGAAAGGACTAGATGTGTTTGTCGAAAGTTGCTGACTCGTCATTTAGAACTCCCGAAATCGTGATAGAAGCAAAAGTGTGTGCCAGAGTACCGAGCAACGATTCAGAACTCCATAGAGCACAAAAGTGCATGACAATGAGTTGTAGCTACTCGATGAGTTGGAGAAAATATACTTTTGTATTCCAGAGGAAAACAAAACACAGCTCAAAGTACGCACGTTTGAAGAAGTAATAAAACTAAGGAAAGCTTATTCATTCATTAAATGGCTGGACGGAGAGAAAGAAGATCAAAGACCTTTAATGGAGCCAGATAATGAACTAATGAACAATGAAACTGAGAACAAATGCAATTTTGCTGCAGAGAAGTCCACGAGCTATCATTCTCGTTTTACGACGAATTTTTTTGTGCAAAATCTTTATGTATCAACACGTCCTTTGGATAGAACGGAACAATCAACCCGCTTATTATAGCTAATTTAAACTCATGTTAAACGTAGGTGTATTAATACCGCAGAACAACTATTGTTTTCTTCATAAAAAAATATTTTTTTATAGTGCTTTTTCACAGACGACATAAACGTAGAACAGTTAAATTAAGGAGCTTACACAGTACGTAAACACAGACAGAGGAGGAGCGGGTGCCGTCTGGGCGAGGGTCGTCGAACTGCAAGGGAGCACTTCCGGTATTTTCGAATCTTCGACACTGAGCTTTCCTTTTATTATTCCCCTACATCCAGGACGTCTGAATGTAGAGAAACTTCTTATCGGGCACTTTTGTTACCCTTCTTTTCTTCGAAGCCTTCTTGTAGACATCTTTAAAGGTATTCGGATCCAGACGTCATTATCCACAATAATCTTTTGTGGAATATGAGAATCAATAGACAAGCTTTTCCCATAGCAGAATAGTGTTTCAATAACTTTGTGAAGAAATATTATTTTCTGTAACGATAAATGAACACATCGTGAGTAAATTTGCACAGCTAATTATTCTCTGTAAGGTTCCGTAAGGCGTGTGCTGCCTGTTAAACCGGCTGGCGTAACAGTTTATAACCTAAACCCTTTTCACTCTGAAAATAGACTTGTGTCCAAAAGCGGAAAGCGAAAGGTATCATAATGATAACATCGTCAATAATGAAGAATGTCTTTTTATAAGAGAATAGGCAATATTTGATAAAAACATTGTTAATAATAAAATATAAAAACTTTATTTCCTTTATACAGTTATAGCACATACATCAAATAACAATTTAAAGTTAATTGTGAATTTTTCGAATTTTTACCTTTTCTTTAGCTCACTGAGGTTAAAGGTTTGATAAAATTATTCAAAATACATATTTGTACGCATCTTCACATAAAAACAAATGTTACAAACGAATACCACAATTCTAAGCGAAAGCGCTTTTAAAACTCTACGACTATGAATGAATGAGAAACAATACATAATTTACTTTTCTGTTCAAAATAACAAAAAAGCGTTCATTTATCTCTATTTTATTTCTTTCCCTTTACATATTCACATCGTTTGCATGTCTAGTGGAAATATAATTACCATTTACAATTTTATACTGATTTACTTTATTTATACACAAATAAAATAAAGTGTTCCATTAACTATTCTTGTTGGATTAAGTTTTAAAGTTGAAAGCACGTAATGTACATGCTACAATGATAATGCAAATATGTAATAATTACCAAACTGGCCCATATAGTAACGAGACACGAGTGCTACTAATGTTCCAATAGTACGAATAAAGTGCGGACGAGACGTACAGCGGCCGCGCGCCGCCCACGGCCGCGGTCGACGACCCCGCGTCTCGCTACAGACGAAATCAATGAGATGCGAGCTTTTAAGGTAATAATACTAGCCTCTCACCCGGTCTTGCGATCGATCAGTACTAAATCGATAATGAACTAATTTCAATTCAGTACCTGTATTCGATGTCTTAGTAAATTGACATATTAAGAAAACTGAGAGTATTAAAATAGTAGATTGTATCAAGTTTCGCATTAGTTGTACATATAAAGGTTAGGATAGAACCACGCTCGATGGACATACATACTATATCTTTCGGATAAAAATAAATCATCCCAAAAACGACAGTTTTACAGTACATGTGTACAAAAAGCGGCAACTAACTAGTTACATGCACTGGAGGACAAAATACAGAGAACACAAAAATTTATTTTTATTATACATTTTTAAATTAATTTAATTAAAATCAAAACTAGTGTTCTCTATTTTTCGTCATTAAAATAAATATGTAAATTAATTGTATAAGTAATGAGGCTTTTTTAATATTCACAACAAGCTACAATCTTTCAAGGACATGTTTACTTTTGTTAACAGTTATTTATAGTAAAATACAAAGTTAAAAACTTGAACGGGACCTCACTGAAAGCAGAAAACAACTCATAACGTCACGTACACACGTGTCTCTCAAAACACCCGGCTGTAGCTAAGTTCATATCGCGTAGTGAATGCACGTAGGTTCATCTGTAGTACTCCGTAGGCGATTTACGCGCAGACACGTTCACGTGGAGGGCGTAGCGCTACGAGCCGCTACGCCCGTAGACGCCAGTGAACGTAAATGAGTGTACGTAGCACTAGGATTAAATAAAATAAATATCTATCTTTACCCTAAGTGCATAGAGCTCAAAATCATATGACACAAAATTATATCTACGACTTTAGTATGCCACACTAAAATTTCAGTTTTATTGCGTTGACTTTAAGAAGAATATGGAATATCATAAATTTCAGGTTCTACTTTTCAAAGCTTCCAGCGTCATATAGTGCTATTACAGTCAGCTTAGCCTGTTTGCAGCTTCCTTTTAGTACATCGTTAATCGAATCGAAATTTACTACGTCTAAATTTTGTATCTACAAATACTCAGTATGAGGTAGATTGGTCATCACAGTTTTATAAGATTTATTAAACACAATATATAAATTTAAAGCACAAATTCGCCGTAAACCGTAAACCATGAAAAGTTGTAATTAAATTGCTGATACAAATGATATAGCAATTAGGTGGCACATATTTTTTTTCGTTATTAAAAATAATTATTCTCTACAGTACGCAGCGGGAGCTCAAGTCGTACGTTTATTAAAATAGCTCGTAGACCGGCCTATAGTCAGATGACAAAGGGTTTCAACATCATTAACCCTATTATGGGTCTTTTATTGGACACGCTGGCTTTGTTCGGCTTAGCAGGCCTTACACTACGCAGATTGTCTTACGCATATCGTCTTAAGAGTGGGATGCCGGTATTCCATTGTAACGATAAGGCGTTATGTTTATTTTGGGTATTGGGCACTTAGCGCCACTGGCAAAGGGAATTTGGGTACCTTATGAAGGTTTCCCTGCGCAACAAAAGAAGACTGTCACTAATTTATCGAGATGTTATCCAAACACTTAGCAGGTTTTAATTCACAATTAACCCCTATCAAAAGTACGAAAATATTATCTAGGTTAACCCAACACGGCGAGCAAACGTATCGACAAGAGTTTGAAAAGTCGAGCCACATCACCCATTCTTCTAATATAGGGGTCCATAACCAAACCTATTATAGAAAGAGTACAAAATTCTAAGCAAAACTATGAATGCATCGAAATAAGAGCTACAGATTCTTATAATGTCGTCATGATTTATTACTGAATAGAATATTAAATGAAATTAAAATTAAATATTAAAAGGCTCGGAGTCTGGATATGTGCCCGATGCATGGCAATAGGCTCATCACCTATTCCATAGTGGGACGTAAACGTAACT
>DWDU01001774.1:0-13924 GCA_018245575.1 Jemadia suekentonmiller
AATTAGAACATTTTTTGTAGTGCCCGACCCGGGGATCGAACCCGGGACCTCCCGATCGGCAGTCGCACTTGCAACCATCGCACTTGTTCATAGAAGAAAAGTTTTAATTTTTTTTATTTGTTTATCGTTAGTTTTTACACGTGTTTCGTAGGTGGGTAGTTAAGTTATTACTTATTTGCAACAAAGTAACTAAATTGTCGTATGTTATTAATATCTTGTAAATGAAGAGAGTAGCAAATAAACAAATTGATCGCTAGCGCTCCAGTTGTCACAAATGATATTCATATCAAGTGTCGCAATTTCAAAACTATTAAATGAACTTTGGCACCAAGTACAACGTCATCGTACTGAATGAATATGTAAGAAAGCTTACGTTACAAAAATATTGCATTGCACAAAAACATTGCAAATCTGAAACGATTAATCTTCCATCTTGTTAGGTCTTTCACGAGCTATCAATTTTTCATTAGTTACTTGTAGAAGTAGTTGTCGGTGTCACCAACGTTGCTGGACATGAGACAATGGGCAAAGTGAGTCTGCGTTAATGTCTAGTAACAGATGATTTTGGAGGTGAACTTTAAGCGTTGTCCATATTTTTCTCTAATTATAAACCAGGTTAAATTGGTATAGCATTGAATACACCAGCTGTGATCATCTACCGGAAACGATATGGCTTTTCTTGATCGACTTATTTGGAGTATTTCCTTTGTATTTAAATATTTCAAGTAAATATTTAGATATGTGAATCTGTCTTTATTCTTTCTTATTTAATCTGCTAATTTTTCCGTTTATAGCATTTGGTAGATGCTCTCACTCGCAGGCGTAAATTTTCAATGTCACTCCTCATAAGCACGTGACGCCGAATTCTGCTTTTTACAGCTATATTACTTCAGGCGTTTTATGACTGTCACAAGCTTCACGGTAATTTTCTAAATTTTATATTCGAATATATTATCCAGCGTATTTCGTGAAATTTCTCACGCGAACTGGCGAATAGAGGAGCGGTAGACTTGCGTTTTTTGTTTGAAATTACAGCTAGTATCCATATTTCATTTCCCCAGCGTAAATTTTTTCTCATCGCTCGTCTTTATTTTTGCATGTTGTCGGTTGAGCGCAGCATTATGAAAACAATTCGGATGGTTAGTCATAGACGACACAAAGTTAAATCCGCCAACATTCATTACGTAGACATTATCATGTCGCAACTTTAGCGATTCACGTCCTCACGTAAATAACTTAATTCTTTCCGTAATTCTCTCTGCACTTACGTAAACCGGGTTTAGTCAAACTAGTATTATATATGCTAGTGAGTTGTAAATTATGACTCTCACCTCATTTTCGGGTATAAATGGATTATCCCGAAGCACTATAAGCACTAAAGATCCGATTTACGCGAAGAGAGCAACGGGAAATAAACACATTCGAATTATTCATAGCACCTAAATCTGCCCCTTGTCGGACAATAGTTTCTTATCCTAATTAGGGCAGAACAGGAACGAACTACACGAAGCTCAAATGTGGATTTATGGGTAAAGGTAAATAGGTAAGTAGCATATCAATTTGATGTAAATTATTTAGGCCCACATAGAGACCAGCGCTTAACAACCGCTACATACCTGAAACAAATGGCAACAGAATGTTAACGAAGCGTGTAAACGCAGAGAGAATCGTTTGACAGAGAATTTTTCATAAAAAACAATTACCGCGAGCATTGCCTTCTGTAAAATGTAAAATTGGTTTACCGACATTATTCATGTTGCCACAACGCTCATCGTTGTGTATGAACAAAATAAGCAATTTTATTTGGTTACATAATATTTTACGCCGCAAGCTTGAAGTTTTGCTGTTCACTAGTTTGTGTGTTTTAAGAACCGTTAGAAAAGCCTTATTATATTCCTAGTGTTTTATGTACATATAGCTCTCTGTTCTTAATGTTGCTGTTTCTTATTAATACGGTACTCAGCCGGTCCATTTGGAATTTAGTTTAGTGTTATTGGAGGCATGCATAAATATTTTCGCAATTTACCGCTCGGCGGTGAAATAGATCGCTGTGAGGTTTTAGTTGGCGCAAGCCTACATAACAAGCCTTTTGTTCCCTCGAGCACGTAAAAGACATTTTCTAAAGCGGAATAATCTGAGGCTCTGTTAACATGATCACCCGATTAGTGTCTGAAAGCTATTCTGACTTTGTCTAATAGCAAAATTTTCTTTTGTATTCAAATCACCAAACTTTTTCTAGTTTTTCTTGTTGTAGCGAACATATGTTGTATTAGAAAGAATTATGTTAAAGGTGAAAATGTCTCTCACTTGTAATCAGTGGTGAGTTACTACAAGTCAGAAGCCCTTATATGATGTTTGTATATTAAATCTTGACGGTATAACCTAAACATGAGGTTTTTCACATTTTACAAAAACTTCAAGATACAAGTCTTAATCAATATCCGAGAAAACTAGAACTCTGAGTAGTAGACAATACTCATGAGATCCTATGAATATAATAAATTATTAATTGGCAAAATGTTTTAAACAGCAGAAACCAAATTCTAAGTTGGGGCACAGTAAGCATCGTAATGTAATCACAATTAGGCGGGCAGAGGAATAATATTGATCGCAACATTTTGTCCATAGTTTGAAAAAACCGCAAAGAATAAAACGGTCAAGTGAAACAATCACAGTGAGGATTTTCATAAAAATATTAGTCGTTTTTCGCTTTGATAAAAATATTAGTCTCCTATTGTGGGTTAAACATATATATCTACCGAATGTATGATGTGTGCAACTGTACCCATAAATAAAGTGGTACAAGAATAAAGGCTGGGTACTTGTAGTCGTATTAAAAAAATCTTTTTAAACTCATCACATCATTTTCATAGATTACACCCTTCAAAGTGTCGATAGTGCCAAATGGTGCCAATATTCTCCCAGTGAAACTATAACACACCAAAAGACAAATTTATGAGGGTTTCGTCTGTGTTGCGATCTTAAAAATACTGCAAAAGAACTCCTGATCTGCACACTTCCCGATCTGTTTGTCAGAAACTTTCCTACTGGCGCTGACACTAACTGAGAGTTTTTGAATGTTTTTGACAAGCGTCACGGCTTGCTGACGGTAAGGCGGACATAATTTATCGAATTAGTACCGTCAATGTCGTTGGGATTTCAATTTGCGTCAGTGTGAAAGTGCCAAATAAGGAAATTGACTTCAAGCAGTTACTTACAGAGTTCACTAGCATGTAGCTAAATAATATTATAGTTTATCGTATATTTAGTAAATTTGAATGTAATGCTTATTGCAACAGTAAATCGTTAGTAGAAAAATTGCTTTATACAAAAAAAAAGCATTTAATACCCTTAATGTCCATATTATCCTATATCGCTTAAAATGTCCACATAATTTTTATGGCACTCTGGAACAAACTGAAGAGGACTAATTAGGAGTAGTTTGTAATCCGGTATAAATATAATAAATAATAACACACTGTCCTGGTTTTGAGTTGTGAGAGATCGGTCTGAAGAGTTGGATCAACGAATACAGTAAATTAGCATAGCACTTAGTTTATAAAGGCAGCACCACATTTGCCTAACTGCAGCGAACTGACCTAGTCCATTTGGATATGAAGGTAGAACAAATATGCATATTTATTTAAACTCAATAAGAGTACCAATAAGAGCGATACTTAAAGAGGATTTAGTTCTGCATACTTTCTCTGATAGTGGAATTCTAATTCAAGGATATACATAGCATTGTATGAAAATGCTGAAAGTTCTTTTATTTCAATACAGTGTGAAAATTGTTATTCATTTTCAATGGAATGGGTCTCAGTTTTCCTTGCTTTCTATAAGTCTCGTTTTGTATGAACCCCATTTTCCACGACTCATGCTTTTCATGAAAACAGTCGATTACCCTCCCTTTCAGATAAATGTTTGTGATGTGTGTCATTGAACCCGGAAAATGTAATTAATGGACAGGCGGTCTGATTTCGTATTTTTTATATCTAACAGATCCTAAGCGACAGTAATTTGCTCGGTATCTTTTTTCCTGTTGCTTATATATATTTTCTTCGTACATAGTATGAACACTTTCCATATAAATCGCCAAAGACGTTTCTAAAAAAAACTATTTAATTATGCTCTCTGTATTACAACCGTAATCATAATAACGTGTAGCGCCATCTAGTGTAGAGTAGCTGGTAATGTATTGTATTTAAAAAATGCATGTAATTGCCATAATAAAAACAAGTATTCATCCTTTACTGGTATTAGTTTAACGTTAGTGTTATGATCGCCGGTACAAGGACACCATACAAATACTTGAGGACTGTATGTATATGTGGGACATAGTAAACACTAGAGACGCACTCCCTGGTCAGCTATAGCACAGGCGCAAAGAAAAAGCATATGTGCTGATTGTAAAACAAAAAGTATTGGTTAATTACGGAACTATTTATGTTATAAACGACGTCTATCAATATAATGTTGCTATGAATAGTATCAAATACGAAAACACACCCACCTACTTAAAAATTATGACCACTCAACAAAACAGGTCGGACTGTTCGGTATAATACTACAATATCCTCTCGTGGGCGTCGGTCATCAATCATGTCTCGACGATCGACAATTCACATAAAATTTGTTACACTCTTAAAGCGCCATTTATATTTAGTACACACAAAATCGATACATGTAGGTCCGGACTTAACGTTGTGTCTTATTACATTTTTTAAGGTGTAATATGAAAAGTTTGTTTTATAAGTTTGGTTGCTCAGTGCTCCACTTCTTATAGTTTTTTTCTTGAACGCGGCCGTCTCATAACCGTTTTGTGTTGGTACTAGTAAAGACTGTAACACAGTTCCTGCCTTGGAATAAAGCATTCTACGTTCTCAAATGAAAAACCCCGCGTCATGAATATGGAGGCCTTACAAAGAAATCCGCGCCTCAATTTACAAGTGCGCGAATTTATACGTAGCGGAAATCCGACAGTGATAGAACTCTGTGAAATGGGCTTTTAAGGGTGAAATCTAATTCTTCTGCGAGCGGCACGGTGAACTGTTACGTGAGAAGCCAAGTTAAAAGGAATTCTAAAAAATTTAACCATTGGTGTCCGCTGAGTGGACTTCACAATTCAAAATCGATGATGATTCACAAATGAGTAGAACGCTTATGATAGTAGCTATACATACATTAATATATTTATTACGCCGACGAAATCGTAAGCACAGCTAATATATTGCTAAAATGTTCCTATTTGTTTTTTAAAGTTTTTAACACGTTGATCTTCATTGCCTTAACCTCGTACCGAAATAAAATAATCGCAGTAAAAATGTTTCAGATGAGAAAATAATATTTCGATAGTGTTCGGTTTCACGATGCAACATTTTTTCAAGCTATTAAATTATAGCAAGGAAGCGAGGCTATAGCTCTCCTAATACAAATTTATTAGCAAAAAAATTCTATACAAACATAAACACAAATAGACACAAATAAATAGAGTCATAGGACCATCAATAGACCATACTTTTTGTATTCTGAAAGAACACCCGGGCAGTATAGTGCGATTATAAAAGGACAACTGATTATGATGAAATACATAATATAAATAGACATTAAAAAAAATAAAGTTTGATTCTATCGTATTCTAGGCACTAGTTCTGTGATATTAAATTGGGCAAATATTATTAGTCTGACATATGACAGTCAAGTCAGATGAAATTATTCTGATTTTGAACAGATTTTTTTCAGATTTTCAACACTGAATGTGAGTCAGTGTTGAAATTCGAAACACACACTAATTTGGAAGCTGTCAAATTTTAAGGAATGTTACACAGAGTGCGTAGAGCATTTTAATTAAAGAATTTAAGTAGCAATTTAAGGACGTAAGATTACTACGCAATTTGCTAAAGAGATTTATTGCTGTTTGCAATCCAACTTAGTGTATCTGTCTGAAGGAGATATTGCCGTCCCCACTGTTAACTTCGAAGTACCGACTAGAACATCGTCGCTTCTAATATATTGTAGGGTATTAAAATCCTGTCTCTGAGAATATTTCTAACATCCTGTATGTAAGAGAATTTACAAGTAAATAAATGTAATGCTATTTTCAAAGTTCAGTGATGGAATCTTTGTCAAGAAACCCCGAGACATCGTATTATGCTGATCAAGAATGAAAGTGGTCTTTTTTGTTTTACTACTCACCTAAAGTTCGTCCCTCGAACAAAGCAAATTTCCCGCGTCACAATCATTATTTCTTTTCATCATACACCTAGCACTGTTGTAGTCTTTCAAATGTAGAAGTTTGATAATCCTCATATTATGCTTTAAAAAACAAATAAGTTTTCTCCAGATTTTTTCTTTTATCGATACAGGAAATATTGGGAACCTACATTTTTATGTAATAGAAATGACAAATGAACTTCTAGGCTTCTATATCTATATCCTACATGTTTATATTTCATATAGGATTGTGGGTGTTCCAAAGTTTGAACTACATCCAAGACCTAAACCGAAAACTCTCTTAGTTTGTTGAATATATCCAATATTATTACTTGCAGTACTAAGCTGGCCTATTTCTAAACCTGACATCACACAGTCATCTACATATTTTATTCACTCATAAATATTTCATTTTATGTGATGTTGAAATTCTTTAACCAATACATTCACCACGTACAATTGTAATAAAAATGTCCTATTTTGATAAACATAAAACTACAAAATGGGCTATGTTATTTCTCACAATGTGTTTCTCTACTCGTAAAACTAGACAAAGTCCAGTATAGTTCTAAATAAAACAAAATCTTCGCGCACATAAAACCGGTGGAACAATAAAGGAGTGATAAATGTACGAGCAATCTGCAAAAGCCGACCAGATAAGTGTTACGTTTTGAAACTTTCAAATTTTTTTTTTTCACATTTGCCTCACACACATTTCGTATGGCCTTTTTCACATTTGCGTGTTAATAATGCTACCAGCAGAATCCATGATTTGGGCATTCCACTTTAGGCTCAGATAATCTAAAAACTGTACACTTGGATGTTTAATAAACAGAATGTATTTATTGAAGTATTAATATTTTAGAAAATTAATGTATTCAGCACCTTATGTATATACCATACAAAGACAAACGTAAATTGTAAACAGTTATAACAACGCTTAACACTTCAATAAATGGTCGGTTTTAACCTACTCGTATTTTGAATCTCATTGATGAATTATATTTGAAAAGCAGTGATTAAGTTGACGAGATACGGAAACAGTCATAAAAGGTACGGGTAGGGACGGGATAATACCTCAAACAAATCGGTGGTGTACCTGACTACTTAACAACTACTACTTTGTAAGCCAATCTTAATTGCAAAATGTTCAAGCAAGCTTAGTCATCTCGCTTGAAGAATCCACAAAAAATATCAGCTCGTTGGAAACATCTTCAATAAAAATATCTTCCGTTATTAACTTATTTATATCATAATAAAAACAGGTGTCATAAAGGTTATTTTGTTCTTTGTGAAAAATTTACAACAAAATGTTTTCATGAACGACCACAGTAATTAATGTGAGGGAGACATTTCTTTGTAGAAGTTTAGACTAGTTTTTGTGAAATATAAAAGTATATTTATTTCTAAAAATTTATGAGACAGGTGACAAACTGTCTCAAAGAATCCTATTTATCACTCGCAGAATTAGGGGATTAAGATTATATAACACCTATATCCTATATCAGTACCTGAGAATTATTCGTAATGTTCTCTAGGGCCTGCGAGTTCTATAAACGCTCACTAGGGCCAGATATGGCCAGGAACTATGGCCTTAACCCTTCTCATTCTCAAAGGACATATTGGCAATATTTCCCTTTCCTAGGTAACAGTGCAAAAGTTATTAAAACGTTCAAAGTAATTGGTGTTAGATTAAAATAATGTGTAATGGTTTTGTATTAAGACCAAGTTATAATTTATCGTTATATTAATAGAGTGATCAACTCGAGATAAAACAAGACTGTTTATTTTTATGTAATTGAATTATAACAGTAACTCGATATGATATCTATTTATCTTTTACTATCGTACTAGTATCTTTGTATCCGTGAACTAAATATGAAACAAAATGAACGCCTCATAAAAATATAATAATTTCTTATAGTTTCTGATAAATGACCAGTCCGCGCAAGATAAACTGTCAGGAAGGAAAAATCTCTTCTTATATCAATTATCCGCCTAAACATTTTTCATCCGGTAACTCACACAATATCGGAACAAAGAGATTACCGTTTATTTTTTTTTATCTGGAGGAGACTAAAACTGAAACTACAACGCAATAGCGAAGTCAGCTACTACAACCTCTACAGTAACTTATCATCCTCAAACCACCATCTCTAATTGTTTTTACTTTAATCTGTTCCTATTTCAAGATAACTATAAGCAAACTGTATGTTGTAATCGAAAATACTGTCATAGTATGTAATTGATATTTATTTCGTTCAGAAAAACATATATTATGTTCTGGCACGTCGGCGGCGATGGGTCGTTGGGTGACCGCTAATGAGTATTTATTATAAGCCTACTTCATGGTAAGCTGTCAGTATCTCCTATCTCAGTTTTGATATTCAAGGTTGGCTAATTTCACAAACATTTATACATAAACAATAATTATGATTCCGGTTGACAGTTGAATTATCCTCTAATAATTCTAATGTACCTACATAATTATATTCATATATATATATATCGACACTGGAGAGCGATCTTGTCGAATCTCGGGAAAATGCTAATATAAGTTATATATCTATGTGGTAATTGGGAATCTCGTAGTCAAGTAAAACGATTTTAAAACTGGTATAACAATTTTATTTGCACTCCGTGTTTCCTTCGCAACTTATCCGCCATTCGTCGTCTGTCCCTTTCTCTCCGATCCTTTCACTCTGCGTTCAGTCATTCTGTTACATGTATACAACTTATACTACTATCTTGCGTTCCATTCCCACATCTACATCATTCGAATCGGAAAAAATACTACATCGAATGATGTATATACCCAACTGATATTCGTATTTTTCCATATACGACAAGATCACTTTCCAGCGTCGATATATATTCAAAATTTGGCCAAAACGGCGACTGAGGCCTGAGGGTGAGTGCAAGCACGACTACTGTTCTAGAGGAGGTCTCAGGTTCTAATCTCGGGCCGCGCACTAGATTGGATTTCTCTAACTTAAAATATTAATACAAATTTATAATATTGTCTGTCTATATTTGCCCGGTATGTGGCAGGTATATGGCAGTAGGCTCACAACGTATTCTATAGTGGAACGTAAACGTACTTAGAACTGGTGAAACGTGGGAGTATACTACATTCCTCTGCCTACCCTTTCGAAGGTTACAAGTGTGATGTTAGGTTTTTGCTGTTACGTTTTTTATGTTACGTTTTTTCCATTAAACTCAATTAACAAAAGTTGTTGTTCTCAATTCAATTTCCTACTTCTGAAGTATTAAAATTGAAAAATGTCATCTCCGTTCAATTTTAAAACAATCTAAATGAAAAAAAAAGAAATATTTATCAGAAATTTTAATTAATACCATGTTTCTACTTCGCGCGTGAATTGGTCACGGGTTAAAAAATTATCACGTGCTGATTATAATATGCGACTAATATTCATACGTCAACATTAATTAATACATTCAGCGTTTGAACAAATTAATGAACAACGTACGCAACGTTTATTGTCAATGACATAACGAATCACGTTACAGTGAGTTCCCCTGTAACATAATACATTTTCATACTAATGTAATACAGCTGTTAGGCAGGATTAACATTCGAATTTCGAATTCGAAATTGGAGTCTTAATTAATGCCAATAATTCGTAAAACTTTCCATAGTTATATGAAGGCACAGAGGTGGAATAAAGTTGAAGATAGGTGCGTTTGCTTGTATTAAGTATTCACTATTCACACAATGGGGACGCCCTCGTAGCCCTGACACGGTTTGAAGTTGTATGCTATGTAAAGTGTCCCCGGATGGGGGTGACTCTTAGTGGATTTTTTTCACGAGCGTTTCCATAGAGCAGAATGCCCCTTAAACAGTCGATGCTTGGTTTCTGTCACTAGATAACAATCGTTAAATTTCATCGAAAGTCTTAAAGGTGGTTTGAAAATATGCGATAAACCGTTTATTCAGTAACATGTATCTATCGGCAATGTAGCAGTGTGGTGGGGTATGATCCATTCTTTCGATAGTTCACAAGAGATCCGTATCCAATAGTTAATTATTAATTACGTTAAATAACTTGCAATCAGCGGCCATTTGTCCAGTATTAATAAGTAGAAAATCAGTTGTATTGAATAAAGCTAAGTAACCACATGCCTGTAATCCCCGAAAAGGTAGGCAGAGGAATGTAGGACACTCACACGTTTCACTATTTATGTTTACGTCCCTCTATGGAATAGGTGGTGAGCCTATTGCCATACATCGGGCAAAGTTACATTTAAATAAAGTAGGATTTTATTAAAAAAATTCATAAAAAAAAAGAAATGATTCAATTAATATAAATTACAAAAACTAGACGAGACTGAAATTAAAAATAAGGATTAAGTACTCAGTCTAGGGAAGCGTATAAAACTGGTATATTAGTCCAATGTAAGATTTCAATGGAGCAGCACACTTTCATTAAAACAAAAGGCTTCTTGGATCCCCGTCGTCGGCCTATTGGACCTAAGCTACATAATTGTTATCGTAAATCCAAAACCATTGTCTCATATTTAAAACGTTCTCTTTGAAGTCATAGCTTACAGCTGCTGGTGTGAAATGAAAAATATTTTAAAAATATCTGTTGTATATTCCCTGAAAGAACTTTATTTTTGTAAACATAATAAAAACCATTTATTAGCCTTGGTCTACTGGCTAGTGAAACCGTTGAGCCTGCAATTGTAAGTTCTATTTGCGGACAATACAAATATTTGTGTGATGACCGTGAATGTATGTTCAACCTGGGCGTTAAATTGTCTATTGAAATATTTATTCAGAGGTGGCAATATTTGTTTTAACAGTTGTCTAGTAACTTATGCACGTGGTCTACCTAATTTTGACACATCAGCGTGTAAAATAGACATTATTTTAAACAAATAGGTAGGTATATTCATTGAACTAATCTGCTCGTAGGATAATATCTCTCTAAAGGCTTAAAAGAATTTTATTCAAAGGACAAAATATTTCAAAGACTTAATATCATTACTGTTATATCAAATACAATTGACATTTCAGATTTATGATAATTTCATTAACAAATTGACATACGTCACCCGCTGCCACTTTCCATTTTAGTTTAATTTTATCACATCTCTTTATAGCTGCCATGTTGATTTTTAATTCAATCTAAGATTGTCTTTATATATTTAGAGAATTAATCGCTTATTACCTATTGAGATTTATTTCTAAAACCTCTAATAATCACGGGGTAGGCAGAGAGCACTGAGTGACAAATATCTCTAACCTCACAGACCTACCGCGCTTCTTCTGCATTAATCACTCTCTTCATACATTCACGCAGGTTTCAGATACTTCTAACCCCATTTAGTTAGTTGATCTATTTGGTCATGGTAGATGTTCCTTGATTTCCCTCGGTACCTCCGTTCGGCAGCATATATTCATTGTATGCTTATTTTGTCATTCCTTCATCAGCCATTCCCTCTAAATGTCCGAGCTAACGGAGGATGACTCTTTCACACAATAAAACTAAAGCTTACTAAAAGTATAAACGTGTATTGAATAAACATTTAGCTACATTAAATAAAAATGTAGTTGTATGAGATAAAAATTTAAAACGTTTTAAATAAAATACAAGCAACTTGAATAACTACCAGTGTTAAGTAATTCATTGTATTGTATTGATTTAAAGTTTGGACAATAACCGCTGACAATGAATATATTGATTGTTACATCTTTATCATGTTGTCACAATCAAAAACAATCTTTGTGTCAAACTTGAAGTGAAGTTGTTTTCCTCTTAGACCGTTATAACAAGTTCCATAAACGTTTCAATTCACTTTGGATAAATATTGTCGATCTTGGACATCTTCGAACAATATATTACACGTACAAAGCGCACATAATATAATGTATTGAAAAATGTTTTCATAATGTTGACTGTGTAACAATGTGAATGAGTAGGAGTTATGAGCTGTTGTGAATAAGCGATTATTTGAGCAAATAAAATGGCGGCTTTTGTGGAAAATATCGAAGTTCAGTCGATTATGCCCTTTTGATTGAAAATTAATATCACTCGTGTTGAATGGTATCACAGCTAGTTTCAAAGTCCTCTTAGCTTTTTACAATTGTCTCATATTTTTTATGTACGTTACATTACAATTTTTTATAATATAAATCTGTATTACTCGTATATTCTATAGCTAACATGTATTTGTACAGCGTGATTATAGCGTGATTATATATTAACCCTTATCATTCTAACAGGAGCACGAGGTCCAACAGTGAAAGGATAAAAGCGTTCAATGATAAAGTTGATTAAATTTGTTCTTGTCCAACAGTGGCCGTGGTGATCGCGTTCTTCGTCTGCTGGACGCCGTTCCACGTGCAGCGGCTCTTTTACATCTACGGGTACAACTTGCCGCAGTTCCACGTCATCAACGAGCACCTTTTCAACGTAGCCGGCGCCCTCTACTACGTCTCAGCCACCGTCAATCCTATCCTGTACAACGTTATGAGTGCTCGGTAAGATGTCCAAAATTGTTATGTTATTATTATATTACCTCAGGACCCTTACGAGCTACACAAAAATTACCTTTCGCCACATATCTATATCCCTACAACCCTGCGCTAATTCTTCCACATTCATCCTTTCCAAAATTCATGGGTTCATATTTATGGCTTCTCTTGGTAACTTAAATCACCCCTCTTCCAATAATCTAGATTTATTACACCAAGTCTAGAGTTAATCGGACTATTACTCGCAGTTGGAATCCCAGCAAGCGCGGCAGACTTGGCAATTTCCGCGTTCCGCCGTAGCGAAGCTTATTCCAAAGTTATGAAAGTATTTATAAATGTAGTTTTTGTTACAATAGTGAGATAATTTAAAGTTGATCAACACTAGTCTTGACTGACATTCCCTGGATAGTTTTCACACGAGTACCTATTATAATCTTCGGAGGTCGCAGTACAAGATCTGTCACAATTATTTTTAGTAAAGGACGTTTAAGTTTCTAGATGTTAAAGTTAAGTCAAAATTGTCGTTTCGATGTTCCTGGATCTCTTTCAAATCATATTGGAGCAGTGTTGGATTATACCCTTGCCCTGCATTAGATGAATATAAAAATCATTAGCAACTGCTTCATGATAAGTGTGCAGAAATGTACATACTCGTATAGCTGCCAATATTAATTCTATAGTTAATTAAATTCTTAAATTAAAATAGAACTTTGAAAGAAAAAAAAATAGGGACCGGAAATTAAAAATTGTAACGAGAGTTAAAAAAAACCAACACCAACTGATTTTATAAGCCAAATACAAAAGTCAATCTTGTTATACAACCGTCGGATAAGAGTAAATATTTAAACATTTCAGACAGGAATTAATATCCGTCCTAAATAAGTAAATTAGGTGCTATTTTTCAACCGTAACGCGTGGGAGTTCTAACATTGTTACACAGTCAAAACGTGAGTACAGTAGACGTTTATTTCCAGCCTGTATCGTTTAATTTCCTGTTTATTCCGGCATTTATTGGCGGTCATTTATTAACAGAATTTGCTTTGGCAGTGACGATAATTAATAAAATGGGTAACATCACGGCTATAGTCCTCAAAGACGTAGGCAGAGGAATGTGGAACACTCTAAGGTTTCACCAGTTACGTTTAAGTCCCATTATGGAATAGGTGGTGAGCCTATGCCATACACCGGCCACATATCCAGACTACGAGC
>DWDU01001775.1:0-13923 GCA_018245575.1 Jemadia suekentonmiller
GGTGAAACGTGGGAGTGTTCTACACTCCTCTGCCTACCTCTTCGGGGATTACAGGCGTGATGTTACGTTTACGTTTTTTTTTTTTAAACTACGAGTTTCCTTAAGTTAAATCAATAGTCAGTTTCCGAATACTCCATAATACACTCTATTCATTAGATTAATTTTAAATTATGTAACTAGTTTGTTATTTAAAAAAGCAAGTAAATATATTTTAAAAGAATCCGCCTTAAAAACTTTATCTTAAACTATCGATAACTCCTATGCCTACCTCTTCGGGGATAACAGGATGTTACGTAACGTAATAATTCATTTTATTATTCATCAAATAAAATCACTAGTTTGTCTCTTGATAAAATTAGATTCTTTATTTGATACTCATGAAAACATCTCATTCTGAGACATGCGTGTCTTACAGAGGAACGGTGACAGTTGATGGTCCCGATGAATAAGATTTATTTATTTATTTCTTATTTATTAATTCTTTATTATAACACCTAAGCAGTAGGTCATAGTACAATAGGCGTAGTCGATGACTGGTGGCATCCTCCACCAGCTCCAAGTCTCCAGCCATCGGTGATGGTGAGAAATCCGCGGTAGGTAGATAATATTGCTTGGATCTATAATACTAACATTACACCAGCGTTTTACCGAAGATGCTGTATGACGCACAGAATCTCATCTTAATATGTAATAGTTACTGAACATGTTTCATTCAATGGTGTCGTTCGAAACTGCAGTGGTCACCACTGTACACGATTATCTTGAAACACAATAGTTTTGTCTTTATCTATAGATTTGGCGTTTCGATATTTATTCAATCGAGTGATTTGGTATATGGATTCGTCTACAGTACCTACATGTTCATAGTCCAGACGTGTGGTCCAAAGGCGCCTTTGAAAGATCCGTCATGGGAAGTTTTTACCGTCCTGAAGCTTTAAGTGATGGAGGTGTTCAGGATTTCAAAGACACGGCGGCTTTTTGGTTTACCAAATCCTCCGATTTATCATTTCCAGTGTCACGATCTAAAACTATACGAATGCAATCTAGTATTTATTTAAGGCAAGTAAAACAAACGTCAATCTGTAAATATGTTACAATGTTAACATAAAGTTGTTGTAGATCAGAAACGAAATAACCGGTGACAATTATTCAAATTTCCGTAATTAAAATTGAACTTGTTCTAATTTCAGAGCAATTTTCGTAAAATAGAAAAAAATAATATTAACACGGCGGGAGGTACATTCAAACGATTGTTATTCAGCGGCCAAATAATAAATTCTAATTATAATTCAAATTAATTGAGTCCAGTATAATCAAAGGGGTGACTACTTTGTACCGGGCGTCACAATACAAAATAGGCGGGGCGGGGTGAGGCCAGGGGGAGGGGGTTGCCAGTCGAAAGAAAAATTAATGGAAAATGAAATCACGACAAAGACAAGGGAATTCTACTCTTTTAATTACACGAAAAAAGTAATTACGGCAAGATAATTAATTAACTGGAACAGAAGTAACGATTAATGATTTTATTATACGAAGGAGGTCGATGGGGCCAAATTGAAATTTCCTCCGAGTTGAGCTACTGTAGGGTATCCATCAATCTCGCATTGTGTAGGACCGGCATTATGCAAATGCTCAAATGTAAGGTTACGTAAAAAACGTTAACGTATCGCTGGTGTAGTGATGTCATACGGAAAGTGGCTGGCAGCGGTTGGGTGCGAAGAGCTGAAGATCGAGGTCACCTGCGTGCTACTGGAGAGCTGTGTCCAGCTGTGGACGGGAATGGGCAGACGATGGTATGTTTGAAAAAGTACAAACAAAAAACGCCTATGATGCATGTATAGGTTTTATGTTATAGCAGACCATATAGTGACTTACTGGACTTCGCTAGGATTCTGTATTACGACGTCACTTGCAATCGTTATTAATAAAAGTCAATTGAATATAACATATCAATTTTATCTGATCGATTTTATATAAGCCAACATATCAAGTGCCAAAATAAAGAAAAAATTAAATACCTGCAGCACGTATGTATAGCCTAATTATATTAGTTACCTACTTTGTGAATAAATTTAACATCAAAATTGAATTAAACACTTTAAAATGAAGTAATGTATTTATTTATTTGATTATTGTGGTTATCATTAATGAAATATATTCACGCCAGTTCCATTAATACACAGGTAGAGAGCACGAACTGCCAAATATATTTATCTATTTTTACAGTTCTAACGTGTGTGTACTGACATATCTGTTCAAATAGTATATCGGAATAATATAATATTGTTTTGGAATGTAACATCACGCCTATAATTCCCGAAGAGGTAGGCAGATGAGTATAATACACTCCCACGTTTCGCCAGTTACGTTTATATGCCATTATGGAATATATTGTGAATGTATTGCCATACACCCGGCACATATCCATACTCCGTGCCACTGCTAGAGAATAGAAGTTAGAAAAATCCAATAGTGCCCGACCCGGGATTTGTACCCAGGACCTCTCGATCGGCGGCCGCGCTTGCAACCAACACGACCAACATCTTTGTCGGAATATGTTAGAAAAACGGAAATATCCTTTAAACATTCGGTACAACTGGTGATTACTACTGTTTGTAACGAACTCTGTTCGATCTCTGAATAGCGTTTTCAATTATTTGATCTACATTCAATTTAATGTTATTCGCGTGTACGTTAGTTTATTGTCGTTGTAAAACGATGCGAATGGCTTTTAAAGGTCAACCCTTGCTTTTTATTGTTCACCAAGCGCGCCCAAACTGGCTAAATAGAAAAATAAAAACTGTGCATTGCAAAGAAAAAGTCAGCGTTGTCAGATATTATGGCGACCGTTGGTCTATTTTTTCGTGTACCAAGTTTCATATTTTCAAAAAATATGTAATTATCACGTTTTTTTATATGTGTTCGCGTTTTTGATATATTACAGCAATGCTTGACCACGACCTACTCTGATGGGGTACGTAGATGTTACCTAAGATGAATAACGACTGTCCGTACATGACACGTTTGATGAATTAATTATAATTTTACATTAAAAAAAAACTGTAACGATCAATACAATAATACATGTAAATAGTATTACATTACAGTTCTCCTGCAATTTGAATGGCATTTAGGTATATATTTTAAAATAAAAAGAAAAATGGTCAGATACGCACTGGCACAAATCAATATTGAATCTTGATATAAAAAGAAGCGCGAAAACAGTAAAGGAGAGACCGCCGATCAAAAAAGAGGAAAATATATTGAAACAACACCTAATTAGAGTACACGCGCTAGCTTCAAAAAAATTGGAAGCTCAAAACCGGAACGGAAGCCGTCCGAACGGTAATTAATTAAACGAATCGTAAGCAGCGAAAGGAGTCACGCTGTTTTACAAATCACTTCAATTAGCGATATTAAAAAGTCGGTGTGATAACTGTTGTTGGCGTGACGGGGCCTATAAGGGCTCTTGCTCTGTTGACTCGTGTTTATTGCGACTGTGCGATTGTCTTGTCATAACGCGCAGACTAGATTATACTCGTAATAGTAAGTTTTATCAAGACGCATGTAATGGAAGGTTATATTAGCGAAATTTATCTTAATATAGTATGTAATTAAATAAACTATTAAAGGAACGAAATTTATCATGACGCATATATTTTAATAGACGATTATATATGCCAGTTTAATCAAAATACAACGATTTGTATTTAATTTTATCACACTGTTCCATAATGCAGTAGACAGATAACGGTTAGTAGAATCAATTGTCTAGTAGAAGTTTTGTACTGAATTGAAGTTCTCCTGTGCCTAAGGTTTGATTAATGTTCTTGTAGGTTATACTATTTACTGGTTTTTTACTAACAAAAGTAGGTACTAGTGTAAATTTGCTTCTTAATTATTATGTTATGTCCAACCACATTCTGATTTGATTAACTTAAATAGTCCTTTGCAATAAAAAACCTTAATTCATACGTCATACTTCCCGATTAAAATATGCATTATCATATTAAATACAAAGAAATACGTAATTCGTTGACGCTCGTTACAACTCCTCACGTAAATTTTTGGTCTTTCGCTTTTTTACGTTTTTATGGGAAACAAAAATTTTGATAAATATTTAGCATTTACAATCAACTAACCATCTTCATTTATATTACTTAGTGACTATTTTATGTCATTATGGTGATAGGTAAAAAGTGTTTTATGATACTATGATTACGGATAAGATCGTACGTGAATAAGTTGCAAAGTCGTTTTAAAAAAGGTAGCGAATGTGACAACGTCGTCAGTAACTTCGTGTGCCCTCTGGGAGCGATGAAAGGTCACGTCTTTTATGACGGCTAGTGATTATTTCAATACAATAACTACATAAATTTCGTGTATCTGCATAACGAAAACTTTCTCTAAGTTCATCGACAATTCGTTGAGCTATCGACTTACTTATAAGTCGATTAATACAAAGATAAATGATTGGTCATTATTTTAAGTTTCGCAAAATCCTATGAAAGTGACAAGCGTGCGTCTTTATCTCCTGAAAATTTGTGAAAGTTCAAACATATACGAAAGTAGTACAGTGAAAAAAATTTTTTTTTGCATATTTTCCAAATGAAATTTGCAACTACATAGATATATTAATAGTTACTCGAATCTGGTTCTAAAAGGTATTTTTCAAAACAGGGAAGTGTGTGTACTGTCAGTCTTACCTGCAGATCGCGCTCTGGCTGTAAGCTGGACCCTCGGTCACGGACAGGGCCTGCCCCACTTGGGTCTGGGTCAGCCCGAGACCCAAACGCCGTAGCTTGAAGGCCTTCGCGAATTCCTTGATGTCTTCAAGGTTGATGCCGTCAACCACATTGCCTGACGTCTGGCTGATGGTTGGCTGATCTAAAGATAAGTAAGTTGAATTTTTACAAATGCCATATGAGCCTATTCTGTTGTGTGACATTTTAAATGACAAAAAGATAATAAAAATACTGTTATGTTTTTATATTAATTGGATGTATTCCTTATTTACCTTTGGTACGGTACAAATAATCGAAATGTAAAATGAAGATTTTACATGAAGAAATAAAGTCCTGGCCTTGGGTCCTGGCATCTATAACTTTTCAATACGTGCGATTTAAGAGTAAGCCTACATGCACATTTTAGACCTCTTCATTATATTTTCCAAGGCGTGCGAAATCTGGCCAACTGGCGCACTTGACCAACGTTGCAGATTATGGCTTCTTTCTGAGGAAAAACTTGTATCCAACACTGGCTAGAAGTATTTATGATGAAGGTGTATGTTCAAGATTAGCAGTAAAATAGCGTGTCGCTCAAAATCAGATCTTACTATGTACTATTCCATTTTAAGGAAGCCGTATATTTAAATTGAGAACACGAGTGAACTGTAATTACATTCATTCATCTCATAATTTGTTCCGAGACATCGTACGTTCGTTGCTCTAATAATTTCGGCCCACAATCGCTGGATGTGATAAAAACAGATCGTTCATCTCACGATAATGGCGAAACAGATGTAAACAAGGCAAAACAAATAAATTTCGAACTCGATTCGGTGGGAAAATATTTGACTTTAAACAATTTTGTACACGACTAACTGTGACCGCTACTTCGTCCGCGTGGAATTCTAAAAGGAAAGTTATTCCTTATTACATCAGGTATGTGCTTGTAGAAAGTCCCGTCAAAATCGGTCCAGCCGTTCCAGAGATTAGCCGGAACAAACATACAGACAGACAGACGAAAATAGTAAAAAATGTCATTTTGATATACGAGTATGTACCGTGTATATGTTTTCGTTTAGTAAAAAACGGTTATTTCAATATTACAAACAGACACTCCAATTTTATTTAACTGTGTAGATACATATATAATACAACATAATATATAATATTTTCAGTTCGCCTTGAACTGATAAATCGAAGCAACATTCAGTTTGCCACAAGAAGTAATTGTGTTTTGATTCATAGGCTCTGGGAAATACAAGGTATTACAGTGGACAGGGATAAAGGGAGTCTTGAAATAGTTGTTTAGTTCTCGAGTGGCATTAACGTGGCTAAATTTGAGTTTGGATGGTGGATAAGACACACTGCATGGCGGAACTGTCTGGGTTCTCAGAACCCATAAAGACAGAAGACCAGATATACTTTATATCGATTGAAAAGTCCTGGGTTCAATACCCGGGTCGCGTACTATTAGGATTGTCTAAATTAAAATGTAACTAAGATTTCATAATTGAAATTCCTAGCAGTGGCTCGGAGTGTGGATTTTATCCTGAGGTACAGTAATAGAGTCTCGACCTAGTTCATAGTGAGACGTAAACGTAACTGCTTATACGTGGGAGTGTACTACACTTCTGTCTGCCTCTTCGGAGATTACACGCGTGATGTTACGTTGTATTCGTTCTCTAGCATCAGAAAACATAAGAAACATATTTTTTTCAATCACAAATGAAACATACTTATATGATTATTCCGGATATGTTTTAAATAAATTAGTGTATCGAATTATTGTTACTTTAATTACCTTTTAATAACAAGAATAAGCAGCGATAGCTTAGTGGTTTGGATTTATGGTTTCTAGAATATAAGTTCTGGTACGCACGTCCTAGATCCTAACGTATTGCCCTTACAAAGAATTTATTTCTTTATGCGCTATAATTCCTAAATCTATGAGAATCACGTGGTATTTCTGTGATCAATCGGCAAATAAGTTTAATCGGTTTGAATGTTAGAGCAAGAAAATTATAGGCAGGTTTCAACGGGCAACGTAATTAGCGGATGCTAGAGTTCCTAATTATGCGGAATGTGATTAGCGCGACGAAGCCCGCGAACCACCCTGCTTAGCTAACCGATGACAAATTACTTTCCCTATCTACCCCCGCTAGTTCGGGGCATGTTTCCGTTGTCGTCCGGCGATGTTACCGGCTATTCATAGTCTGTTTGTAGGAACGTTAGATTGACAAATAGCACGTTAATAAGTTGCATTAAGAACCCGTGATACAAACATTCCCTACAATGTGTTTGTATCACGGGATGTTAGACTATTGCAAGCATACTATAGCAAGCATCAGCTCAGACTGTATCCGTATTAATTTTAGAAAAGTTGCGTAAATGCAAAACGGTTGGTAAAATTTAGGAGGTATCAGTTTATATGAGACTATAGGAGATCATGCCGCGAAAAACTAGAAGCAGAAATCTGACCGTATACATCTACACGATCAGGAGAGGCGGTAACATAAGGTCTTAAAATTTCTAATGTCTAAGGTGTGATGAGTTGCTGGTAGGGGAAGAATACAGAGGTTGACAGACTGAAATATTGACCCAACTTTATTAGCCCGAGAGGAATCCATTAAAAGGTTAGTATTGAAGTCACCCATGATTACTAGGTAAGCGTATCCAGATCATATATTGTCTAGAGCTGTTTCTGAAGTGGTGAAGTATTCTATATGTTTTGTTATTCCGTTTCTGAAGTGTAACACAAATAATTATATTTTTTTTAAAATAACTCGTCATCGTTAGTTATTGGATTATGTACTGGTTTAATTCACTCATTAATTTTGTAAGCTCTCTCACATCGTTGAATATTATTATTATATACAAGAAAGGTGATCAGTTAGTCTTGTTTTAAGCAAATCGGAAAAATGTTGGCTGTTGCGGGAGTCAGGATTGAACGCGGTAAAATAAAGAGTGTACATAATACAGATCAGGCCTGTAAATATAGAGATGTTTGGTACTCAATACTCTGTGCCTACTCTGTAGAAGATCTGACGCGTCGATATATTTATATTCAATAATCACATCTCGGTTTATGCATGCGATACTATGATGACATAAGTGCAATCTTATAATGATATAATGATAAGACTGTCATGGTTAAAATGATAACCAGTAGTCATTAATCGCGTGTTGTGACGTCATGAACGCGGGAACGCGGCGTTGCCGTCAACAGTCCGCGGATAGTTCGCGCGCGGGCCCCGTGGACACGTCCGCGAAGCAGTAGTCTGCACCAATTAAGACAAGGTGGGGTCGGTAAATTGGCAATCGTTTCTCCATTTACCGGCGTACCAAACGCAGACGAGTCCTAATAACGTTTATGTACCAGTGTACAGTTATTGTGTTCGGCGCGGAGGGCACCTCGCCTCTTGTTGTGTACGGTAATGACTTTTGCGATTTGCCTTGCGAAGGGAGGGATCTGATCCACGTGATTGAATATTAATAGGTTATTTTTTTTTTTTTCACTGTAATGTCGTTTGATGCGAGGATGGTATGTGGTGATCAAAATTCGGTTTGTGCGTAACGGTTTTGTGATATTAGCATGTGAATTTGATGACGAATGCGACATTTGAAGTATCAAGATTTATAGTTTTTTATTTATAATCAGGCCTTTTGTAGTTTTAATACAGGACGCGCGCCTCATTGAACATAGTTACAGCCACAGTCTGGTGAATTGAATCAGTGCGGGTTCAAATTCAAAACTTATATTTTATAATGAAGTCATATATTTAATTAAAATTAAAATGATATTGATATAAATGATTGTTTTTATTGGCTCCACACATGCTATAGTGAGAGAGAGTAGCTGGAGGAAAAGAAATATTGGTTTTTTTTATTTTGGGTAATACTACGCTGTAAGTTTACGATCAGGCTATGCTTTTCTAGGCAAGCGTGGTCTATTCCAGGCTACATGTTGCTGGCTATCAGGAAAGATAATAGTCCAAAGCGAACACATTGCAATTATTTTTTTGCTTGTAGCATAATAAAAAGAAATTGGAAACAAATTGTCTAAGGTTAAAACTATTAGAGCAATTCCTTGTGCAGTCCCAATTACTTCAGCTCGCGTGATGACGCGCGCCCATTAATTAATTGTAGATAAGTCAATTGCCCCAAGACCAAACAACAACATGGCGGACCGACTCAATAACAATCAGTAATGCATCAGATAGCGCACCACTTAATTGTTTAATACATGTTATAAATTAATTAGACACAATTAAAGATCGCGTGTCCGTCTGTACACGTTTATTGACCCGTGTTACATGTAAGCGAACAGTTTGATGATGGAAAACGAAATAATAAAAAATAAAAAACTAAGCAATTAAGTATTTTCGGCCATTACATACTCATTCATAGACACGTACTTTCTTTTTTCAGAATTGGAGTGCTTCGGAGTTTTTTTTTTGTAATTATTAAACTGACTCTTCGATGTGTGTAATACGAGAATATACGTATTGTTAATTTAATTGCGTGTTTGGGACAGTTACGCTAGGGACTGGACATAAAAAAACCCAATGTAATAGACATGTAATGAATAAATTACGTATATTGTAACACAGCTGTGATTGCGACGCGTCAGTCATGTCAGATTGACATCTCGTTATTTCTTTATTACGCGACACAATTGCCACAGATTCTCGATAATTTGCCTTTAAGCTGTGTACTCGAATTCTGTGTTTATGGATCTTAGTTTATATGAAATTAGACATATTTTATTACAAAAATTTTGTTTTGATATATAGGAAATTGAGTATTTTTAAACAACATTCCAATTCCTCATAACGTGTGAAGACTAATTCTGAACGTTGCAAACTTTGACTCCTTGCCTCCAAGTATGTTAATATGTGTATGGGAACACGTTGTATTAATACATGTTTGAAGTCTGTTATTTCATCATTATCAGTCCAGTGCTGTCCACTGCTGGACATAGGCCTGCCCTGAGAGGTTACGCCCATAATCCTCACGTTGGGCTTGTGGGTTGGGGTTTGCAGAACGCTTTTCGCACCGTCTTCGCTGTTGCCCATACGGTGGCAGAACATTATGCTGTGCATACGCAGACCGCGCACATACCGCGATCCCAGCGCCGGGTTTAATCTCCTCTGTATCCCGGCACTGTCATCTATTAAATATATATACAATACATTTTAACTTTATTGTTTATTAAGCTTCACTTTCTTGTTTTGTAAACTTGTATCTAGTTTTCGACTGAGGAGTTTTCCATCATGCCATTATTTAGATGTGATATGTTTTTATTATAGTGATTTTATTTATCTGTTTACTGCTTAGCAAGAGTTATCTGCGTTAATCGTGATATCGGTTGTGTTCTACCCATCCGCGTGGCATCTCAACAAAAATGAAATACGCTGTTTTTAGGATAAAATATATACACTAGTAGGACGTTTTGGTGAATGAATTTTGGATAAATAAATACTCTCACATGTATAAAAGAGGCCAAAAAAATAGTCTCAAAAGTTCGATGTGGGACGATAGAAGTTAGTGTTCGTATAAAAATGTAATAATAAAAGCTCGAACGTTATGCGGTGTTCCGTGGTTGTGCCGGGCATTTTGCGTAATTAACTTAATACCCGCTATTGGTTGAAAATTTTACAAATTAGTTCCACTGATTAGAGCCGGACACCTGCGATGCCGCAACATTACTGTTTATTACTAAATTTCGCCGTAATTGTAATGAAAATGTTTTTTTTTATGCGTAAGATATAATTTTATAGAAATGGCCAGTAATTCATTTTTATTAGTAAAAGTTGCTTATATATTTAATTGAACATTAAGGGCTTAAATTCTGCTGTAATAAAGAACATTAATATTGCACTCATAATAATTCGAATTGGTTATAATCCAGGGTTCGAATCCCGAGTCGGGCACTACTGGATTTTTCTAATTTAGATTTTCTGGTAGTTGCTCGGAGTCTGGAAATGTGGAAATGGACTGACCATTTATTCCATAGTGGGACGTAAACGTAAGTGGTGAATCGTGGGAGTGTACTACACTCCTCTGCCTACCTCTTCGGTGATTATAGGCGTGATCTTACACTCATAATAAAAGAAATGAGAAAATAATTAATGTATTAAATAATCGATTATAAAATGGTATTAATTAAATAACCAATTATTTAAAATATCATTGAATTAATCTAAATAATAAGTTGTACATTTAAAGTGCAATTATCGATCCTTATGTGACAAACACAAAAATGTTAATTAATTATTTGCAATATAAGAATTGTAGCTTAATACATATCGCAACGGTAAAAGGTACGAAATGTTACACTGAACATTGGTGCTTCTTTTATAAAATGGGTTTTTAATTAAAGGCACGCAAATGAAAACTCCTCGTCGATTAACTGATAAGGTCGAACTTTAGCCTAAGAACGCTCGTGTTCTCCATGAAAACTCATTGACAAGTACTCAAAAGATTAGGATACGAGTTAATTATAATCGATATTATTTTTCGTTCAACGTTTGACTTTAATGTTATATATAGTAACGCACGAAACGATGATTTGGCGCGCTCATTTTAAAAAGACACTATTTTCACAGATTATAAATTGCGTGACTTGAAATCGATGAGTCACCCCAACTATTCGTTACGTCAATGCAACACAAAACAGAATTCTATTCGTAACATTTCATTACACGCAAACGTTATTTGTAATATTCTGCGTATAATAATTTAAATTTTAATTAGAACATTCGTTATTTGAATTTGGAATGAAACGTACGTTATTGGAATTTGAAATGATTTCGATGAGAAGTTTGAATTTTTGTTATAAATATACAAGTCGATGGCATGTGAGCACGGTGTTAGAGCGTTGTAACAAACGCAAATCTAATATTAGCGGATCATTTTGAAAGAGGAAGCCATTTCGAAAGCGCCCTGATAAGGGAATTCATGAAATGTAACCGAATATGGAAAGAACGAATCGCGTTGGTTTCGTGGAAGACCTCATAATACGATTGTAATGAATGTTAGTAATGGCCAATGCTGTTTCTATTAGCCATTTCAATTCCATTGAAATAATGAACTTCAATAGAATTTTTTAACGCGTTTCTTATAAAATTTCTATTCATAGTCATTAATTTATTCATAGCACTAAATTAAGTTTCCGAGACACATTTTTACTGCAATTTATGCCGAAAATAAGCAACGACAGCGTTTGACAATTAGACATACGGAAACTTTTCTAACAACAAATTCACCAGCACTAAAGTGATGTAATTACCTTTATATTTTTATTGTTTTCCTTACTTGCCCATTACGTTAGTCATAACACTTTCAAAAAAAAGAAGAAACAGTAAATCAATACCTACAAGCGTCTTATAAAATGTTCAGACAATAAAACATAAAAAAAAAATTAAACGTCATTCTGTATTAATATACACGTAGGCACTTTAAAATAAATAAATAATTCCGCGAGCTAATCCTCCCGTAATGGGTTGACTGGTGCAAAATCTATATTGAGTTAATTAAGACGGCCCGACAGTTATCGAGGGCGCGCTTTACGTACGAAAATAAAAGGAGTAAGTATATAATTTGATGTTTGTTCCTGAGCTCGCGGGTACTTATCCAAATGCCAGTTGCCAAGTGACTCGTCGGACGTAGGTACTTTTTACCTACGTCTCGCACCGCAAGCGAATGGGAGCGAACGATGTAATATTTATTAAACGTTTTATATAACAAATATAACGTTACATCATGTCTGTAGGAGCACGTAGGCAGAGGAGTGTAGTACGTTCCTACGTTTCACCACTTACGTTTACGTCCCACTATGGAATAGGTAGTGAGATTGTTACAATACATCGGCAAACTTCCAGACTCCGAGTTACATGTAAAAGTTCTTAATTAGAAAAATCCAGTAGTGCCCAACCCGGAATTTGTACCCAGGACCTCACAATCGGCAGTCCTGCTTGTAACGTAACCAATACAACTAACGAAGCAGTCATATTAAAACATGTTATAATCTTTATCTATATATGTTTTTTATATGAATGTTTTGTATATTCCTTTATATTTATAGCTATTATTTTACTGTGGCAGAGATTGTAATAGAATGTTAGAATAAACGGTTTTGTTTTTAGGATAATATTTTCGTTTACACGAGCTCATGGTATATTTAAGCTCTTGTGAGACTCCTGCTATAGTTATTAAGTAGTAAATATGTGGTTAAGAAATTTGTCATGCGTTCTCCCAGGGAGTTTGTCGGTCGCCTTAAGGAATTTATCATTCGTTATCTTAAGGAATTTAGATATATTTTATTGTATCAAGGACCTTATGTATCGCTCTCTTCACTAAAATATAATTTAGCTTTACTTAGCGATAGCCAACTGAGCGCTGTAGGACCAGTCCTCGGCCCACTCGTCGGGCCCAACTCCGTGTCTTCCTTATCGATTGCGTTCAATTTTATCGGCAACGTAATTATTTGTAATGGATTTTAATTAGTTAATTAATTAATTTAGTTCGACGAGGCCGCATGCGGTCGTACCGGCGGCTTTGAATGTTCGGCTCCTTTGTGCACGGCGGCGTTTCTTGACATTATTTTCCATGTAATTACACGATAATGTGCAGCCACGTGTGTTTCAATACTTCATACCTACCTTACTTATATGTATTGATGGATTCGTGATAACATCGATTCCCCGTCGATATATTAGGTTATCATATTCACTAATTATGTAATAAAGGATTTCAATAACATTACATTGTTTTTTCGATTTATTTAAATATGGTAGGTAGCAGTCGGTTAGATTTTATAGGTTATATAATGAAATATTTCTCAGTGCACAAATAATATTTTGCATGTATGAAATACCTAGGTATTTGGATTCGGTGATGATATTTTTTAAATATAGGAATAGAATAATTAATGATTTATTAAAATTAGTGATCAAGTGTTGTTGAAATTGCCGCTGTGATTCATTATATTTTCCGTTTGAACATTATTGAGGTGTTAAAGAGTACATACACCTCTATAAATCTTTACTCTGTGTTAATGTTTAACAACAAACTATTACGTATTTAAATTGTACAAAAAAATACTTAACCAAACAATTGTTTGTGTCTTTAATGCACTTCACTTTTAATATACGTAATAGTTTGTTGTTAAACATTAACACAGAGTAAAGATTTA
>DWDU01001776.1:0-13921 GCA_018245575.1 Jemadia suekentonmiller
ATAGTGGGACGTAAACGTAACTGGTGAAACGTGGGAGTGTTCTACACTCCTCTGCCTACCTCTTCAAGGATTACAGGCGTGATGTTACGTAATTTGATTTGGTCTCAAATGTCGATGACTTCATTTTTTAATCATTTATGTACCGTCAGGTAACACAACGTAATGTAAACTAAATAAGTTTATGGAAAGAGATTTGTATAAAAATACTGTTTACGGTTAGTTAGTTTCTGATTCAATTATACAGATTTAGAAATTCGTAGAATTATCATCGAGTTTCGTTTTGAACTTTAGGTAACTCAAAAGCTGCGGTTTACTTCGAGCCAAAGAAAAACTTATGTGCACTAATAGATAACGTCGCCACTATCTTAGGCACATTTCCTCAATCGCAGCTATTTAGTGATTACAATTATTATTAAACTTTAAATAAATACAAAAACTTTATGGTGAACCATTTTTTTACTATCAGGTAGATAGTTTAAGAATTAATATAAGATAATAATAAGAATGTATATTTTACTTAGCATCTCATTTTTATCCGGAAAAATCTGAGATTATAGCACAATACGAATGACGCGTCTATTACGCAGTAAAGCACTCCTAATCCCACAATGCGTATTGTAATCTGTAGCTTTTTACGACGAAGACAGACTGCTATCAGACACAAGACTGTTCTGTTTAATAGTCACAATAAAATGAGAAGCCGCGATCCGCGATCATTTCCAGCTCTTGCATACTATCGCTTAGAATCTTGACGTCTGCCTTATAGATTGTTGAAGACCATCCGGTAAATACTTTAACCTAATGGGATTGAATATAATTATATTATAATGATCTGCCCTTCATTGACTTCCGTGTTTTAAAGTTAGAAGCAAAAAAACTCGAATTTATAAATAAAATAATATACTTGTTTGTAGCGATTAGTGGGAGAATATAAGCTACGTTAGTAACAAATATTATACTGCAGAAATTAGATTCGACCGACGATTCATCATTCCCGTCATATATCACATATGCTAATTTACGATGTGTTTCCTGTTTCCACTTTGTTAACGGATGTATTAATATTAAATATTACATTTATCATCATATTAATATTTATTTTACGAGTTGCTCGTATTAATTTCATTTTACATTTAACTTTTCGTTTGGTCCATGAGTCATTATATTGCTCTGTTGTGCAATGATCGATTTCTGGCTGAATAGAGTGATGGAATCAGTTCAACGAAGGAATGAGTGAATTATTGAATGAAGGAGTTCATGAGATAATGAATGAAATATTTAATGAATGAATGAGATAATAGATGTATGAACTGATGAATGTGCAAAGAAATGAAAGATTGACTGCAAAACTAAGTTCGTAAATAAACAAACAAATGAATGATCAACAAATCTAGGTATCTGTTCTAGGTGTGATTGTTTGCTAACCTATTTTACTGTCTGTTCTTAGCAACCCAACCAAATGTGAAGTCTCAAAAGAAGATTGGAATAATAAAACTTTGGTTAAATCTTCATAACTGTGTATTAATTGAAGCTTGAATTTTAAATTAGATTAAAAAATCACATTTCATTAAAAATAATGTTGAAGTTAAATCACTCGTACCTTATGTTCATAATATTGCCTTAGGTCAGGAAAGAACAGAACAGGGCGCCACGGTCAATTTCTCCTTTGTGTCTATTTGGTGAGATGTGTGCTGGGCGCCAAATTGTATTAATAGCAGAACTGAAATAGCGCGTAACGCATTCTCCACCACGAGCCGTGATAAGATGGGTATTTTAATGTGCAAAATTCGTGTGCTGGAATTTCCTACTCGTTATGATTATTTATTTTCATACACTGACACTGACTTGAGTGTGCAAAATAGGATGTGTTTACTGATCAATATGTTGTTACTACGTTAGCAACAATGTAAGTGGTCGTCGCATTTGTTCTGTGTGCATGAGGAAAATGCTCATTATTTAAAATGGTGAGGAAGCAGTTCATGTTAAGCTTTAAGTTCTTCTAGTTTAAATTTTTATGTATGAGTGACCGTGATGCTAACAGCTAGATTATGTAATTGCAGATGTAGTATCACGACCCTGATCAACTACTAGAAAACCTAAATAAGAAAAATCCGATATTACCAGACGCGAGACTAAAACCCAGGACCTCCCGATTGGCAGTCTCGCTTGCAACCAACACGACTAACGAGGCAGTCGTATATATGCCGGTAATTTTATTTAATAGGCTTCTATTGTGATCTAGAAAACTCAGTTCTTTAACACTTTGGAGAGATCCAAAGTTTTAAAGCAAAACCACGATCGCATTGTATGTGGAAACTGAAGAGTGGTATTTTGCCTCTGACATACGAGATACCACTTTGTTCTCGGGAAAACTTGACTCTTTGACGTCAGACAGGACTTCCTTTCTTTTAGGACCGCATTCATCATTTGCACGACTTGTTAGCTTTATTTCATTTCCCAGTATTATTTTAAGTTGTAAAATGATGGGACATTTAACATTTAACAATGACTTTAAATCTTACTAGTCTTGGTTTAATTTATAATAATAAAAACTTTCTTCGTTATTTCAAATGACCAGTACAGATAACCGTTACCAATAACGACGACTTTACAAAATCGAAATAACTTTTCCTACTCAGGACATATTTTGAGCAATGTCACATGTAAGCTCCGCATTACGTGTGCTGATGGTAAAAGCTATCTGACACACCATTTCAACTGTTTATCTTCCCACGACACAATATCAATTGTAGAAACATCTCGGGAATTCAATGTTTGGATCACTCTGTTTTCCCACACAATGAACGAGGGCTTAGACTAAATATTTTACAGTTTTGAAGTGTGAAAATAAATATTGATTAAATGGTATATACGATATGAAGGAATGATTAAAACATTTCAAATAAATAAATTCAAAACACCATTCTTCGTATGAAATGTTGTAGATGTTTATAAAGCTTACTATAATTAGGTTACAATAATAATTTATCTCGTGATCGGGGGACGAAAGTGGCTGTCAGCCCAATAAAAGATTTCGGATGTAGTGGATCTCGGCTCTGAGCCAATTACAAATAGATTTGTACTAGCACAATAATAACGTACGTAATGGAAAAGTGGAACGGACGGTCAAGATGTGTCCATGTTTAGTCTCGTGTCCATGTTTACATTTGCTTTGACCAAGAAATTACCTGAATGATTAATTTATTAATCTGTTAAACATGGAAGTGTACTCTCTGCCTACCTCTTCGGGGATTACGCTAGGGGTATTACAGGGAAAGAACAGATTAACAATTATCAAATGTCCTTATAGACGTGATGCGCTTCTTCAACATTCATCTTTCTCTTTCCACACGTTACATTATGCTATCATATTATATACTTTTGTGTATATACATGCATGTAATATCAATTTTATATAGTATTGCCCGAAACTGGGTTACTTACAGGTTAAACGCCTTGAACCACACTCTTAGTATACAACATTTTAAATGTATTGTGAAAATATCGTAAACGTAACATCGCACCTGTAGAAGGGGTAGGTAGAGGTATGGAGAACACTCCCACGTTTCACCAGGTACGTTTCAGTCTCTCTATAGAATAGGTGGTGAGCCTATTGTTATACACCGGGCACATATCCACACTCCGAGCCACTACTAGAAAATCTAAATTAGAAAAATTTATCAGTGCCCGACCCGGGAATTGAACCCAGGACCTCCCGATCGGCAGTCACACTTGCAACCAACACGACCAACGAGGCAGTCAGAGTCAATGTTGTATATCGTAAATAAATATTATCGATGGTATTTCGTTCGAATAAATAAAATCCATTTCAAATCTATACATATTCTATGTCATATGCAAATTGTGAAACTAGTGTTCCACAAGTGAGATTCAGCAACGTCACAGACTACACACGACGTAGATCAAAGGCGCCGCCGCCGCTACACAGCCAACGTCCTGAATTATTCAACCTCGACTCTGTCAGTCAATTGTCTCGTAATTTTCAGCTTGTTATTTCGCCTCTCTTTTGTTTTCATTTTTTATTCTTTTATTGTAGCAGAATTTTTATATACTTGGCACTAGGGCAAAGAAATAATAAATATATTCAGACCTCTCCACAGACGGATATATGATCTGAAAAAGCACAGTCTATGCTACATTGATTTTCTAAATTACACTTTCTATTTTATTGTTAAATGTTTCGTGAGCGTTAGACATGACTAATAATTAAGCCGGTTAGACTAACGTATGTCTTTTGGGGTGGCCCGACTAGTTTTGGACCTATACGAGGTCCTTCGTCATGAGCTCCCGCTGATTGCAGCGAAGTCGCAACGGAGACTGTCTAGTAATGACTGTCTATTAGTCTAGTGGAAACTTTCTAATAGTGACTTGGAGTCTGGATATGTGCCCGGTATATATCCCCCATCTGTTCCATATGTAAGGGACGTAAAAACAACTGATGAAACGTGGGAGTGTACTACTCTTCTGCCTATCACTTCGGGAATTACATGCGCTATGTTACATTCACGTTTATCACATATCAGGTAAAAATCTTCTATATACACTTTGCTCGTGTTCACGTGAAACAAGTATTGAGCCAAACATCCCGACCACGTAAACAATCGGTTCGCTTATGATCGCGATATATTCGCGTAAACACATTAAATAATAATTTTGCGCTGTTACCGAATAAACTACATGTTTTTTTGCATAATAAACATTTTCACTTGATAAATATCTCGTGAAACAGCCCTTGGGTCGAATTTTCTTGGCGAGTGATTACACTACATTTTAGTGTGTTCCGTTTAAAAATATATTTAACGATGAACCCACGGGAGCATATCGTGGCTGTTCTGCGTCCATCGTTTTCATCGTGATACAACGTTGGTTAGTGTGGCCAACGGACTTAAGTCAGGAATATCTTGTTAAACTGTGCGTTAAACAAATCCCTGTACTGTCAAGTGCTTTAACAAATGCGGACAATGTAAGAATGTACATTGACGAGAAGAAATAATTGGCGGGTACCTAAAACGCGTCACTTGCGGAAGTCGTAATTACAGACGTACTCTGAATCCGCCATTATGAGAAATTAGAATTAGTCAATATCGATTTAGTATTCATTATTAAATTAAGTAAAATAACATCACGCCTTTAATCACTGAAGAGGTAGGCAGAGGTGTGTAGTACCCTCCAACGTTCCACCAGTTACCTTTGCATTCCACCATGGAGTAGAAGGCGAGTCTGTTGCAATACACAGGTACAAATCCAGACTCCAAGCTACTAATACAAATTTTTACCAGATATTCTAAGTTAGAAAAATCTAATAATACCTAACCCGCCCGGGATTTCGACCCAGGACCTCTCGACCAGCACTCTCGCTTGCGTACACACGATCAACGAAAAAGTCAAATTATATATAGGTAGAGTTATTGTCTATTCTATTATAGTTTAAATTTTTTCTCTTATGCTGTTTTACAGCAGGTACGTAGATCAGTAACATCTGAGGTCATCGTTTGGATGGAGAGATTTGATAAAGTATTGTTGAAATAAAATTTATGCAAAATAGAATTTTTAATTTTGATATCATGTAAATCTTGTAAAATTCGATAGGAAACTTGTAAGCCGTGTGTCACGGAATAAACCATGTAAACAGTTAGCATAGAAAGCTGATTATAAGTCTGGTCGGTTTCCTCGAAAGCGAAATATGTGCTTACGCACCGATGGCGTTATTTTCCGGAACGGATTTTCCGACATTAACTGCGCTGTTTACATTAAAATAATAAAATACACACTCGCCTCGCTTGTGAAGTCTGATCCAAGACTATTTAGTATACAATTATGACACCTACTTCATTAGTTTAACGGTTTTTGCAAGTTTAAAAGGGTTTCGAATCCATCAATTACAGTGCTGATGTTTTTTTGAAAACGCGCCAACCACACCTTTGTTCTGTAATCGTTACATTATAGGTACTAGTATTTGACAGAGTGTTGGTCGCCAATTTTTTTCATTATTTTGGCAATTGTTAGTGGATTTTGAGTTTGTCGGTTCCATATTGTAATAAAACACAATTGTAAGTTACTATAAAATATACAAATGATAATGTATAACATCAAAGATAACATTCAAATTATTTTGCCTGATTTGAATAACTGTAAGATAAATGTTTTACATACTGAAAATACACATTTTGACTATTTAATAGGCTAGCGATGATAACTTAGTACTAATGCCGTGATAATCTAATTTCATCCTATTACGAGTACCCTAGACATGTGTGTTACAAGAAGAAAAATAGGTGAACGAAATGACTATAAGCAAATTAACACATCTTAGAGATTTCCATCATGTTTTGCGAGCCAATATATCCTATACAGAAGATTAAGGTCTTAATTCTGAGAAGGCTCGAGTCACCAATGTTTGTTTAATATAAAAAAAGCTCATAATTATAATATATACAATAAATAGATACGAAGTCTCCACAATAGCTCAAAGAGATTTCTAATAAATCGCAAGTAGACCTGAAGTGTTTCTTGGACTTATGAATAGATTTACCAAACATACATAGACACATGGAACATAAACTATGGCAAGAAATTATCGATGTTTCATAATTGTGCATTAAAACCTTTATATAAACATTTTTCTTCTGTATTAATGGTGTGCCCTCTTCCAGATACAAGATGGATCCCGACGAGCTGATGGAAGAGATGGATCTGCAGGTCACGGCTCGGGCGTCTATCTACACCACCACCTACCCAGAGAGTCTGAATCAAAGTTCTTGGAACAGCCATTTCAACTCTACCGACGGTGTAAACATATATTATTTTTATGACGTAAGTTAAAATTAACTGATCACTTCTGTCACTTTTTGATTTTAGTTCCCAAACAATGCATTACTAATTAATGCCTTTGTAACATTTAAATAATCAGCTGTATTTTTATACTTTAAATTACTATACACAATACGTAAACACTGCGATCTAAATTATTCTAAAAATTAATTCCCACGCGACTGGTCACATTTATAACCGCAGTCACGTGAAAAGTTGTTTTATGTACATACATATTATGTACTGCACTATACAACAATATTGTTAACATGAAGAACTTAAGACACCGTCCCGTTACTTTGTTGCAACTGAACCTTAATTTATCTTCCCTTCACGCGTCTATTCATTCGGATTCATATGAATAAGTTTGATGGACGCGCCGTCTTCCTTTGTTGCAAAAAACAGTACACAATCGCGTTTTCCCAAAATTATCCTTCAAAGTCACGGTTTGGACGGCGAATGGTGCTCCATCAATCAAACTACGTACACTCATTGAAGGCAACCGACAAAAATATCGAAAGCTTTCTATTAATTACGTATTAAGAATGAGAATAATAAATCAGTCGACTCTTTTATGGTGAGAGAATAGCTTTTGCATAATGGACTGTCCTTTTTAATAGAAATACTTTCTTTTCTTTAAAGTTGGGTAGACATATTTATATGTTAATTTCGTAACTTATGGTCGTAGGTATGTATAGTGTTCATATATTATCAAATATTAAAACGTTTGGACGTGAAAACGTGGAATGTCTCTCCTAATAGTTTTTTTAGAAATATTAAAACCTAATCTTTGTAAAAAACACCTCGTAGCGATTTCTCGTAGCAATATTGTAATTTCAAGATGAGTGTACAATATTTAATTACTTAATATTCAATGAATGTAATTCACATTGGAAATGAAGATATAAAAACCCAAATAGAATCACAGAGAACATTAAGAGAACAATATCAATACGACAGCGTAATAAAAACCACCTTCGAGCGTCAAGCCTTCGAATGTCGAATGGATCTCGTCACGCCCACTATTCTGAGGTGGATTAGTGGATCATAAAACCTAAAAGGTTCTAATCGTGTAATGGACATTGGACACTATCGCAGAGTAGCTAGATAATGCTATCAACACCCACTGAAATGACCGAAAGGCAATATTCGTCGTGCTTATCGACGACCAGGTGAATGTCTAATGAAAGCGAATTTTATGGAATAACAAACTGAAAATATAACGATATAAGCATAATAGTTTGATGCATAGAAGAAAGTTGAAAACGTTTAAAATGAAAAAAAACCCCGGAAATCATAGATTAAAATGAAATGAAATTAATTATTTTAATAGGCTTACCACCTATTCCATAGGACGTAAACTTAACTGGTGAAACGTGGGAGTGTACCACACTCTTATGCCTATCTTTTCTCTGATTACAGGCGTGATGTTACGTTTACATCCCACTATGGAATAGTTGGTGGATTTATCGCCATATACCGGGCACATAATCCAGACTCTGGCCACCATTAAGTTAGAAAATCCAATAGTGTCCGATCTGGGATTTGAACCCAGAACCTGCCGATTAGCAGTTGTGCTTGCAACCAATACGAGCAAATATGCAATGTATTGGTAACTTTTTTAATTCTTCTGACTGCTTCGACTCGATTTTTCCTAATTATAACAGTTTAAGTATACAACCTAATGTACTTAAGTCTACGTATGTGGTCAATTTATTATCCACCTTAGCTAATGTTAAATGAAGTTTCTCAAGAAATTCTCAGTGGTTCGTTTCACGCAAACACTCTCGCAAGAGCACTTAAATGTTCTTATTAATGACCACTTTGAAAATACAGAAACGTTTTGCATTTATTTCCCTCTGTTTAAAATATTGAAGTAAAAGAAAATATTCTTTGGTTGAGCAATTGACGCATTCATTGTACAAATTCTTTGAATTATTTAAATACATATTACATCCTAATACATGATTTGTTGATAACTCGCGTTTTTCTTCTTACGTTGAAGAAATGGAGGAACGAACTCCACTAGTAAAAGGTTCCACTAAGTCGGCGAATATTAAAAAGTAAAGTTGACTGAATGAGTCGTTTAAAATTAGTCTTGGGTATCTGTAAAATCTTATAATCTCCCAAAAATAGTCATTCATTCGGAGAAACCAAGTTCAACTATTATAATATATTAATATCTTTATAATCCCCGTCGTCCTCATCATCATCATCATCAGCCTAATCCCGTCCACTGGCGGACACAAGCCTCTCCAATAGTCCGTCACTGAGCTCGATCTTTAGCTCTTCATATCCAACCGCTGTCAGCCACTTTGCGTGTATCGTCCCTCCCTATACATTATTATGTAATTGCATAACTATGTAACAACAGCGCTTGCAGCTCTTGTGAAGTAAAAACTTCAGCTGACCCGAGTTCGTTTTGTTCCAGGCCATTCAATTTACCGTGATGTGGCTACTGTTCATTCTGATCGTGGTGCTGAACTCGTCAGTCATTGCCGCGCTGCTGTGCACCAATCACAGGAAGAGCAGGATGAACTTCTTCATCATGCACCTGGCCATAGCTGGTAAGTAACGTTGCATTGATTAAATTTATTCAATTTTGTTTTATATGAATCACTACATTAATTATTATTCAGTTAGTGCTTTACGCGATGGAGAAAGCAGAGTGCGTACAAATACTGTTATAACATTTTGTTAGAAATAAGAGCGGATTGAACCTTTGAAGATGCCGCGTGAGGAGATAATGCTACGACGCTACGAAGGCCTTGTGTACTCGTACAGCTTTTGTATATATTGTAGTTGTAGACAGCCTTAACCTTACGACATGAGTACATATAAACTGTACTGTGTCAGAGTGGTGTCGGTCGTTTTTACTTTTATAATAACTACATACGTTATATGTAATTATTTGATTTTCCATAAGCACCTTCTGAGTTATTCTATCTTGAAGTAGGTATTATTAATCCATTGTGAAATAGCACTTGTGATACAAGCATGTAAATCGATAAGCCTTAAGTTGTGAATTAGGTTATAACTGTTAATATAAAATTGGAGTTGGCTTTTCAAATTATCTTTTTTTTGAATATTTGCTGAGCTCATACTACAAGATTAATTGTATTTAAATGTTGAAATATTATTATCAAACGTTTTTTTGTAACAGTTTAACCCAGTGCCTTTGGCAAAGAAAGTCAAGTCACTGAAAGAAACAGCTTGCCGTAAGGAATGCGCTCGGAAATAATAAATTACTATTGTATGGATATTTTTCACGAATAATGGCCCATTTATTCCGCAATTACGTGAAAAAAAACATTCCAAAACGTTTTACTACCTGGAATAAATGATTTATCGATCATTTCCATACATTCTGTATCCTCATATACAGATATCGGGAGCTCATATACAACGACATAAATCAACTTTTATCATATCTCTTCATTATTACCACTTGACACAAATATGCTACTTCAAATAAAGGTCAGTACAATGTGAAATGTGCTAATTTTTTGCAATTCAAGCTATCTCTACGAAGAGTAAAAAATACGAGGCCCACATTTCAAACAATTGCCACAGAATAACTGAATCAAGACATTTATTAAAAGTTGAAAACCTACTCGTATTTGAGTATACATTCATTATCTATTATCAAACTGTCCATGTTAGATACATAACATAATGTGTAGAATATATTCATTTGCGGCCCGCACTTGCCCTTTGTGGCAAACGGAGCCCCGAGTGTCAACGTAGAATGATAAAAGGGTGATGTTAATGATTTGTAACATTAAATAAATAAAGTAAATCGCACTTCAGTACACCTGAAAGTTTAAACAAGCAATTCACAGGTACGGTTGAAAAAATAAAATACCAAATGGCCACTTAAATTTGTGGGAACATAATTTACAATATCAAACTTGGTGTTCTCCCACTCTGTTACGCATATGAATAAAGTTCTATAACAAAATATGAGTAGAAATTTTTTTAACCATCCTTTATCAATTCCGATTTTGGAATCTTAAACATTTTTTTTTAATATGTTTAGTTAAATAGAAAATCTATATATATCGATATGATATAAAATCACAATAAAGCAAAAATACTGAAATACTATGATTTGAATAATCTTTGAATAACACGAATATTAAAAATACCTCATATAAAAATGAAATACATTCAAAGCTTCGTTGTTGCCGTATTCATTAATTATACCTCAAATAATATTACACTAAAAGTCACTAGGCAGTGGTTCTCAAAATTATGAGGGTAATAAAATTATACCTTGAGTCTCGTTTCCACACTATTTTTAATTCTGCCGCTGAAAAATGCCGTGTCCAAGTTGAAAATAAAAATAAATACTTGTTTAACATTTAAATTTATCACAGTGGTGCACTCAAATACAGTTGGTCTTTTCACTTGCATGCGTGCATGTTTGGTACGTTTAACGTGTATCAAAATGACTTAGAAATCATATTTACCACCACTGACATTTGTGGGTTTCACGAAATATTTTGCAAACAAAATACAATTTTTATTAATTTGAGAATCATTGGCAGCGTGACTAAGTTATTTTAAAAACCGGTAGTTTTTTGGCGAAAATAGCCTTCAACTTTTCGTGTTCGTAATCGTGGTGTTTAATTATAGAGGAATATTAATATGTTACATATGTAGGTAATTAGAAATAATAGCAAAATTAAAATATGAGCGACATATTTGGAAAATTAATACTTATGGTTGCAAATGTGTAATTCATTTTGATACTCTTTATAGTTGAATAGGACTTCAGATATTCTTAATTAAATAGTTTCTAGACAGCGAGTATTATAACGATACTAAAATTCCATTTTAACGTTTGTGTATGTCATTTGACTGGCCCGTTGGTGCAGTGGTTAGCCAACCTAACTGTTGCGCCGGGGGTCGTGGGTTCGATTCCCACCCAGAATAAATATTTGTGTGATGAGTACAACTATTAGTTCTCTCTGGGTGTAAAAAGAAATATCTATTTAAGTATATATTTATATGTATATATGTAGTTTATCAGCCGTCTGATTACCATACCACAAGCTCCCTTGACGCTTACTTTGGGATCAGATGGCCGTGTGTGGCGATGTCTGGAGATATTTTTATTATTATTTTACTTAGTAAAGTACATGTTACTATGAGTGCAATTAGTATTAGTATCTGTGTTATTCAGAATTCGTCACAGACTAATTACTGCGCCTGAGAACTAAGATGGTCGCATCTACTGGGCACGTCGAATACCAGTCGTGCCCTTCAGGCTGAAACATATTATTTCACGATGTTTAACAAACGTTTAACAAATGTTCAACAAACGCTGCACGGACATTAAGACTACATTTGGAAACCTTGTGATTTGTTAATTGATTTGTCTCACAATAAATTTTCCTGTTACAATTCGATTAAAAGGTAAACTTTTTTGTCGGAAGTTAATTTTGTAACATGAATAGCATTTTGTTCGTACACGATTATTTTTGGAAAAAAATTGCGTTACTTTAATTTCAGCAAATTGATATGAAATGTTTTATATTATTGTGTTCGCCTTCCTATATAACGCCTTCGTGTCGATAGCCAGATAATGAAAATTTCACTTTTGCCGCTTAAAACGATCAATGTGAAAAATTATGAATTTTGTGTGCACTAAGTCGATTACTTCACTGTGGATTACTGGATAATTGCTTGCAAAATAAATGGCAGTACTATTTATTTAACGGATAAAGTATGTGCGGATATCTTTGTGTCGCACAGAGTGTCATTTGTATATTACTTCCAATAAAGTAGTAATTAGCGAAGGTCATTTGGCAACTTAGTGAAATATTGCATAGATTATCTCATTTGAATAGTTCTGTTCTCCTTGAAATGTACTTTTATTATTTGTATATAATTAACAACGTAAGTAAAAATGTAAGATGTCGATTTGAACTTATTTTCTGTTTGTACTGTATTGATAGAGTCCCTCGTTAGTCAAGTGATTAGTTAGTCAAGTTAGTAAGTCAAGGTTCGGCTAGTATTGGATTTTTTTTTATTCGAATTTCTAGATAAAACTTCTACTAGCGGCTTGGAGTCTGGGTCTATGCCTGGTGTATGGCAATAAGCTCACCACCTATTTAATGATGGGACTTAAACACATCTGGTGAAAAGTGGGCGTGTACTACTCGTACAGTCTTCTAACTACCTCTTCGGTTATTTTAGGCATGATGTTACGGAACAATTATCATTAGAACAATTTGTGCTTCAATTTAATGGATGCGGTTTCTGGTCCACGTGTATACCAGAGGCAGTCGTCCAATGCTTGGAGTAATACCGCATCTGTATCAATACGCAGGACGTCTGTTAATTGCTGTCTAGCAATTAATACTAACAGCAATCATAATACCTTGAACGATCTGCTTAAATTATATTAACAATCGCATTCGTGTAGTTTCGTAGCCAATTATTATTCATGTACAAGCAAAATGGAATGTTGTTTATCATTCGATAATAAAACAATATACTAAATATTACGTAACATCACGCCTGTAATCCCCGAACAGGCAGGCAGAGGAATGTACACTCCCGTGTTTTATCAGTTACGTTCACGTCCCACTATGGAATAGGTGGTGAGCCTATTGCCGTACACCGGGCTCATATCGAGACCCCGAGCCACTACTAGATATTGAACCTTAAACAAATATAATTAATATCTACATATATACTGTTATTCAATACCAAGCCCAAGGCATAGTTGTTTTAAGTCTCCCCAAACGTTGTTGATACTGGAACAAAGTATTTGCGGCAAGTAGTGTTGTAATAAAGCATGTCGATAAACTTCCGACAGAATCTCATCTTTTCTTTATACTTTTGTACAGAAGCGATTTGGAAAATGACGCCAAGCCACGAAGTATGTATTAATCTGAACCATCCAATACACATTGATATTATATGACGCAAACAATGCTTAGGTACATCTCAACCCGAAAGCAGAGGAACTTGCTACATAAGTGTCGTTGTTCAAGGAAGGCATATACAACGTAAACGACTAAGTTCCCCATAAGCATGTTAGCGCACGAACTTTGAGCATTCGATGTGAATTATCTTG
>DWDU01001777.1:0-13920 GCA_018245575.1 Jemadia suekentonmiller
TGCCATGCATCGGGCACATATCCAGACTCCGAGCCACTACTAGAAAATCTAAATTAGAAAATTTTAGTAGTGCCCGAACCGGGAATTGAACCCAGGACCTCCCGATCGGCAGTCGCACTTGCAACCAACACGACCAACGATGCAGTCAATAAAACGTTTAAAATAACCGACAAAATAGTAATTATTATAATTACTTGTCTTGTAATTGTAATAAACGCTACAAACTTTGGCCGTAAAGCAAAAAATTCAAAGAGTGATAATGATTAGATATATGGACGGAATGTTAGAGCGTAATATAAGTATATATTGAAACAAAACTTCTTATACTATATTTTCTGTCATTATGAACAGCTTATATCACTATTTCGCATAACCCTTGCCTATGATAGGGAATATTAAACTACAACATATTTTACCGCTTTATTCAGTTTCGCAAAATGCTTGTCGACGGTCGCTTATTGTTGTTCTTCATAATAATTTGTAGTTCGTCTTTGTGTAAGTTCATTTCGATAATTTAAAAGTAGTTCAAGAATAGTTTTCGTGTTGCAAACAACGATAAAATCGTAAATTTTGTTACAGTGCTAAATACCAACGGTGATGTCATAAATAGTGAGGAGAGAAGAAAGCGACATATATTTCCACTCTTTGGTTATCTTCATGGCTTTAAAATTGGTCGAAATTTCGCTCTACAATTACATCCTTTTGTTTTGTCTCCCGTTATAATTGTACCTTCAGTAAATCAACAGCAAAGTGTAAATATTCAAAATAGCGCTGCAGACGAAAGCTTTCAAGAAAGCGGCGGAACTTTTGAAACAATTATGCCTTTGAGGTTTATTTTAAAGTCTTCATTAGAAAATGTAGATACCGGATTTAGAATTCCAATGGAGAATTTTACAATGTCACCTGAAAAGATTGTAGTACTCAATGATTCATTAAGGCAAATCAGTGAAGAAACCGATAGTACAACAGAGAAATATATTGAAGAGTTTGAAGTTGTTACAACAACAGAAAACTTTTACACAACGGAAACCCTACAATCAACAACGTTGACGTATAATAATACACCAACAACAATGAATGATTATCCGAATGCTCTATACAATAACGAAATAATAAATTCATTGCAACTCACTACACCGTCTTCAGAAATCAATTTGGAATTACCCAATGTGAACGACAAGTGGCAAAACTTTGCTTTGAACGTGAATAACTTTGATAACAGAACAGAAAATAATGTAAGTGAATTACAAGAATCTGCTTCAGCTAAAGTTGGGTTATATCAGTATAGAACGGAATTATACCATCCTCGTCCAAATACAAGGTACTATAATACGTATCCAGCCTGGCACAATGCAGCGGTTAATCAATTCCCAATAACGACAAATTCATATAGAGTAGAGGAAAAAGAACCACCTTTACCGCCGCGTTACGATGATCGATGGTACAGATTTTCCTCATTAAGCAAAGTCGTATTGCCAACGTCTGGGTTTAAGCCGCTCGCCGGGTTATACTATGATGGATATCTTCACAAATCTCTGACTAAGAAAAGTGGATTTATTCCCTTCGACAAATACTATTTTTATTAATCTTTTTTATTATTGATAAATTGTGACAAGGAGAAACATATTTCTTAATTAAATTGTATGGTGCAAGACGCAGTACTACTATTTTACTATTTTTATGTCAGTTCACGGGCGTGTAATGTTATTTTATTTGTCAATTCATGTCGATACAGCTATATAAGTTTACAAAATACCAACAAATTCTTTACGCTTCATAGTACTTTAGTATAAGATGATTTTAAAGAATGTATTACAATATGTGGTGAAAATTGAATGTTGTCATGCGCTGTTAGCACGAGAAGGATTTTCGGGTTTACCGTGCGGTATTGTAGAGCATACAAGATTTTATTTCCGAGTTAATAAAATATCCAGTCTTTCGTATCGAATCAAATTTACTAGACTGTTCATTTTGATTTGTGGTAGCCTTATTTTGGTTGGACAAGATTAAGTCATATTCATAACGATAGCAGTGATAAATTTGAACAATAGCCAGACTAGTAGGTACGTATTAGACCGCCCTTTAACTATTCGTTCGATATTGTCAGGACATGCTCGTAAAGTACGCGTCGGCTTTTGTGTTCAGAGTCGCGTGTATGACATTGTTATGTGAGTATTGTTAGCAAATGAGGAGTTCCATCGCTCATAAAGCTGGTTATGCCGTCGTTGGCATCTATTGTAATGGTACTTCAACATATTGATTCGGCAGTTATAGCTTCATCGTATCCATGTCGATCCCGTATGTACCAAATATATTTTTTGCGGGACAATTGGCTGAATCGATAGATATGTGCTAAGGATACATGTGTTAGAAATTTATTTACATTGACATTTAATTACATAAAATTATCATTTCCAGGCCTCAATATGAGAGTGTCTCATCATTAAGTTCCAAGTTTTTTCCAACAGATCTCTCAGAAGATCGCTTATGGCCATTTTTAAGTTCTTTAAAAATACTAATTACATATTTCCGCAATAACAAGCGCCTCAAGGCTGCCTACTCGGTGTACTTTTATTAGTACGAAAACAGTCATCCACTTCACAATTGCATCTTCCCAAATAGTTTCCTGCCTTAAAAATTGCGTAGATGAGCCTGCCTCACAACACGACGTAATGACGGTAATAGTCCTTTCAAACCACTTTACACTGTGAAAAGTACATGCGAGAAAACAAATTTTAATCGAATATGTATAGACGGAAGTGAAATGTGTCCCGTGGACGAGAATAAATAAAGATACGCCGGCTGTCCACATATTTATTATTCAACTGACAGAGTCACTCGCCATCTGAAGTCACCATAAAATGTTCTTAGGCTAGGCAGTGGATTGAAGTATTGTTACAAACAGGGGGAGCGGGTCTGTGAATCGATTTTCAATATTAGATGCGCCGGATATTACTTGCAAGCTTTAGTGGATTGGAACCGCAAGAAGTCTTGTGATAACAAAAATCGTGACGTTTCTCCATATTTTATCGTTTGTCAGCTTTACTTTTTACATAATATATTATACTGAACGTGTAAACTAACGGTAAGTCTTCACGCAATTATGTAATGCTATTGAAATTTGATGGATATATGTATGTATATGTACATAGGTAACTTTGAGCAAGATTACAATATTATATCGTCTTCTGTTAAACTGCTCGAATACGAACTAACAACATTAAGTATGTATAAAGTGACGTCGTTAGAACAAGTTATAAATTGACAAGAACCCAAAACTTTAACTATAACATCAACTTAACTGAAACTAAATCAGTTCAGTATAGCACTAGAATGTTAATTGAACGCATTGACTGCTATCAATATTCAAAGTCGGTATTTGTCTTCCAAGTATTCCTAAAGGAAATATTCCACTGAATCCGACTGCCTAGCTGAGCGATAAAAGTATTGCTCAATGTGAAATTTAAAAGTAAATTTAGTTCTCTCTCACGAGTTGTGAAATGACAAAACAAACGTCACATATGAAAAAGTACAAGCTACAGCACATCGACAATATTAGTGTTAGTTTATCTCATAGGTATTCGATTGCTATTAAAACGATGACTTGACATACGACGAAAGACGAGACGGTGAGTAATTGAAAGAATAATCTGCAAATAAATAAATAAATGAGTAAATAAATATTAGCAATATCACATAGTATGAATTAAGATGCAGGCGGGCCGCTTTAATAAATTTCCGTTTTATTTGAAATTAGACACGTCGCTGCACCTACACGCTAAGGTAGCTGTCTGTTACATGAACATGTCTTCGGTAAAAACCCTTTAGGCTTCAAAACAAATTATTATAATAACGTTCGCGCGAGAGCGCAGTGGGACTGTGATACTGAACGAACCGTGTAAAATAGGTAAAAAAATCTAAAAATCGGTAAAATAGTAATCAACACAGCAAATCATTCGTTTCGTTCCTTGCCTCTGAATTTCTTATATGCCTTCTCTGTATCTATCAACTAAATCAAGTTAAATCACGTCCGTCTTTCGTGAAAGTTGCGTGACATTTACCTGATAGCTGCGGCGTGGGAGGTATGAGGTATAGTCGTCAAATAGTCGTCCAGAATAAGATATCAGAAGATGGAACTACACGCATTGACCCCTTTTTAAAGGTCTCGAGTCTCCCTTCCTGTGAGCTGAATATTAATTCCGTGTTTACGAGAGGTTGCTACTGAAGCTTAACATTCCCCTGGCCACTTAAGACGAGTTGTGCGCAAAATAAATTTATTTTTTCCAAACAACGATTATCCCGGCCAGCCTTTGCGATGGTTATTAGTAATTTTGTTCGGAAAATTAAAGAAAAGGGAAATTTTAGTTGAAAATAAAAATTTACAATTTCAAGTAAATTAAATTTTTTCGTAATTAATATATGCATAAATATGATCGTTACGAATTGTACCAGAAGAATCAGCTTTTAATTCCCTACATTTTTTGAATTTTAAAAATAAAGTATCCGTGGCGAGGTGGAGTAAGAATACATACCTAGACCCTGTGTCGGGATTCAGGGTGTCGTAAGAGGGCGATATGGCGCGGTCTACCTTTCTTAAAGGATCTTAAAGGAAATCTTTAATACACGAAATAATACAATTTACATTCAATAATTCGGCAGTTAGCTGCTTCATCTCGGGGCACGTACACCTCTTTACAAAGTTAGGAACTCATCAACTCCGACATAATTTGCCATTTCTGAACTGAACTGCACCGTTAATATTGTTCTGATGTGCGAAATGATCGAATATAGTACCTAAACACCTAAAGATATTTTTCAGCATGGCAATCCACCAAGCCAATGACCGGAGCAGATGGATAGCGATCACCAACAACACTCTCCTATCCTCATAGATTTAAGGTGTTTGTGTGTTAACTGAAACATGGGTCTTATTTGACACCGGACACAGTATCCACCCAGAAATCCGCTTTGTATTTTATTAAAAAAGCTGCAATTGTGTTAGTATAGAACTTTAGTACCTCACGGTGGCCCTAATTGCTGGGTTAATCTAGCTACGTGCACCATGATCCGCGTTTCTGAATACGCTACAAAGTATGTCCTAATTCAAGCCGCAGCGCGGGCTCGCGGCCGCACTGCGCGAATATTACCTCTGTTCCTTTATTACTTGGCCACCATTAACTATTAACTATGTAAAATATGAGGACTAACAAAGTAAGTTTTAAAATTTTCCGATTAAACATAACCATTTTAACTAAGAACTAAAATTATTTTCTATTACATGAAAAAATGCTAATTTTAAAGCGTAAAGTACGACATTCACATTATATGCTATAATATGGTATTGCTTATGTATACATGCAGCTGTACAAAATGGTAGGTTATTAATGAAACTCTAGCCCATGTCATGTCTATCATACGCTTCTAGTACAAAATAAAGTATGATAATTTTGTCTATTTTTTATTTTTACAAATAATAATGTATTAATATAATAATGTAACAACGTAACATGTAAGTAAATAATGTATTATAGGCATATATATTACTTAAGCTAGCGAATTGTGCCTAATCGCGAATGTTCGACTTAATTAAGTTTTAATAAATAAATAAACACTCGTCCGCGTTTTTCTCCGATATTAAAATTATTCTTCATTTGCTCGTTTTACTTGTGACTTCTGAGCATTCCTTTGTACCCAGATTAAAACATTATAAAGTCAAATCAATGAACTAAACTCGCTCCAGCTAGCTTTAATGCCATTGTTCAAACTTAAAGGATTCTCCAGTTACATCCTGAGATTGAACAAATAAGGTGCCCTAGATATATTTAGTCAGATATTTAACTGCTTCGTTGGTTGATCGCTTGCAAGCGCGACTACTAATTGAGAAGCCCTGGGATCGATTCCTCGTCGGGTACTATTAGAGCTTTATAACTTTGATTTTCTAGTTCAAATTTTTACCAGTGTCTAGGAGTCAGTATCTAGGCCCAGTATATGGCAGTAGGCTCACCAGCTATTCCATGGCGGGACATGAACGTATCAGCTTATTTCTTCGAAAATAACAGCCGTGATGTTATGTTATAAATATGTTAATTTATGTTTAAAACATCTGTTTCTGTTCTTTGTCTGAGAAGAATGTCTAAAAAATGATGCGACGTAGTGCATTATTTCGCTTCGATGTAAAGGATACAAAGTCAGTTTTAGTTTACGTAGGGGTATGTAACAACAACACAATTACAATTTTCATTAACGTCTCAACTCATTGATTAGTAAAATTTTATTTAATTGTTCATTTAACTTAATTTATGCGAAATTAAATCCTTAATTTAAATATATGTTTATATTGTTAAGTATAAATGTAATAATAATGTAATTATTATTACATTTATGTAATGTAATTTGAATTATTGTAATTTAAACTATTTAACTAATCTGATGTAAATTAACTTAATGGAGCATGATGTATGTACCTATAATTGAGGTAACACTTGGCTTTAAATTTAGATATTATTTTGTGTATGTTCTACTTTGTTGGTGCAATAAATAAATTAATTAAGGCGTCAAGTGGCATTAAGTTAGCATCTTGGCAGAGTGCTTTGCTTAACCAGATATTTATAAGAGTGTCCTAGATCGTCTTTCTATGACAAATCTCAGCAGAAAAACAAGGACTGAACTTTATTGTTATCATATTACAAGTATCTGCTGGTTTGATCAATCCAGTTTGCTGTGGAAAAGTCAAAAGTTTTTGGAAATATTCACGTGACCGTGTAATAATGAGTACCTCCACATATCCAACATGGAAAAGATTATTTTGACAACTTCATAGTAGCGCCGTGACAAGTTCAGTAGAGGGAGATTGGTGGTCAATGTTGAAATATTAATATAATACTTTGTGAGGCTACCAGCTTTTATTATATTTCTTTTCAACACATCCAGGATAATTCATTTAACTCAGGGCTTATGGTTCCACTGTTAACCAGCTCTGCTCTCAGAATCAGTAGTTTGAACGCCATAGATAGCAACGCTGGCGAAGTTCAGATTGACAAACATTCCACGAGTTAAAAACAATACACAACCTTTAAGGTTCGTAAAATTCTTGACTAGGGCCGTCGTTGCCATTATAACTAGTAAAAATTATTTTAAATTTGCACAACATTTGGTAGTCAATGAAGGTACGTAAATTATACAAGTCAAATATGTCTTATTTTCCCTCATTAATACTCGTATGTAATGTCCATTTCTTCAATACACGCATTTAAGCAGAAGTCGTGTATATATGTAGTTAAAAGGAATAGATTGATTTGATTTAATTATAATTTATTTCTCATAACAGTGACTTTACCAGTGACGTGACCATTATTTGTTTAGTCGCGTAGAGGCGAACGGGCAAGGGGAATTAGTTTCAATTTATAGTTTTACTTCAAAGACCAGCTTAAAAACGTGTGCCACAGAAAGCAAATAGAGAGAAAACCTTTGAGTACTTTTGTAACGCTCAGTAACACAGATAATTTAATAAAACAAATTCTATTAGGTATTAATATTTTCTGTGAAAAACAGAAATAGACAATATTAGATATATGGACAAATTAATTTATACGCTAAAGATACATAGGCATGTCGGATATCTGATCTTATACGTTTTTCAGTGAGGTTCTTAAAGAGTTGTAAAAATGCGTTGGCTTCGGCTCTGAGGCAGAATCAAAATTTCGGTGCAAGTGAACGTACGACATTCCACAGGTGACACCCTACTAGTGTCAGAATGTTGGTATATAAAATAGTAGTTTTTCTTTAAAACCACCTAGTAATTTTACAGTCCAATGCTGAATATAATTTTCCTCGGTAACTGCGAAAGTTTAAAACACGCTACAAAAATCTGCCACGTGGTCATGACACCATTTGCAAAAAACTTTTCTCAAAATGCTCCGGAGAATTTGTTTATTTTCTACTTCATTTAACTCCTTAAGGATTTTTATTACCTATTAAAATATAGACAACTTTCAACTTTATTTAACTAACAATGTCAATAGTTGGCTTCTTCTACTTGCCTGCCACTGTTACTGTTACCTAGATGTGGCGAATGTTCTAAAATTGTGGCCGCAGGGCAGGTGACAATGCGTCACACAAATCCAAGCGAATATATTCACCGCAGCAACAACAAACCGTCAAAGCGCACCGTGATTTTCTCGAAATTTTTTATTTTTCTTTTCAAATAACTCAACCGCTCTACAAAGAGAGAATTTAAGGGCTACATATATTACCGTAATACCCTCCCAAACGAGTTTAACGCTCAGAAGTACGTTCGCATAAATCCTAACTTCGGTGCAGGAGTTATCTAAGGAAACATGTTGAGTGTTACTCTCCCCTGGAAATAAATCATATGTAATACCACATTGAGGGTGGCTTGACGCCTCCGCTCAATAATCCGGCATCACTGTGACGTATCTCGAACAGATTTCATTAGGCATGCGAGATTTACGAGGAAAAAGTATTTACTGTTGTCTGTACGAGACGATTAGTTATTCACAGACGCAGAAAAATGTGTCTTATAAAATTAAACAGGGCGACAAATATGTTGTACTAACATACATAAAATTAAATGTAGGTACATCAAAAGTTCTATTTCATTTTTTCTTTTGAAGTAGTTTTAATAGGGTCGGTGACTGAATTAGGAATTTTAATTTCATATTATATTATTATATGCATTGTTAGTTCTAAAAAAAAAAAAGTTCGTTCTAGATTTTTACTATTCAAACTCATCTAAGAAACATACCAGATTTTTTTTAGCATATTAATTATTGAAAAAATATCATTTCAGTTAATTTATATTATATTCCTGTAGAACAGACCAGGTTATATTTTCGTAACTAAACATGATCTGAACTGATACTCTGAAATGTAACAAAAGCGACATCGTGACAGCGTCACGACAGCAGCAGCAGACAAAAAACATTCAGCGACCGAATGTCTCAGCAGAAGCGACGAGCAAATAATACGGCACATGCAGCACCGACCAACGCACATCTGTAGGAACTTCTCGGACGCCTCAAGTACAGCCCGTGCTACAGTGATACGATGGCTCATAAATTACATACCTATATACATGTAAATATATACTCAAATAAATATTTTTAACACTCAGACGCAAGATATATATCCAGACAAGTAAACGAGCCACAGACCAGGTGTGAGGTATACTAATCTGGTCTCCCTGGATCTATGGGCCAGACGACTGTAGGTGGCAAGAGTGACAATGTTATGTAGGTGTATCTGTATGTTTGTAACGGAGTCTCAATAAGCGATTTACTTATGTACATTGTTTCAACATAAAATAATCACTATTACTTCATACATAAAATATTACTCTATAGTATAGGTACTAGTCGTTACTAGCGACTTCGTTCACGCAGACACCTGAATATTCTAGAACGAAATATAGTATTTATCATTTTTAAGGATTGATTTAAAAGTATTCTAAGTAGCCTATTTCCTTTATCGAGCTATCTCCAATGCGACTTTAAAACTCGGTACAACGTGTTCAACTTGAAAATATAACAGATACGTATACCAATTACTCAGATCGTTAACAACCCTTTTATTATCCCACTGTCGGACATGATTCTCCTCTCAAAATGTTAAGGACGTACTTGCTTACATACTAATACGCATAAAATAGATGACTCAAAACATAAAATTAATAACTGAAAATACTAAGTGGCTGTAAATTTGGCCTTTGCGGCATCTTCATATGGCACGACAACGAAATATATTGAATGTAATAAAAAATATAGAATTGGAATGCAGGAACTTTAGTAAGCAAAGGTTCGTAAAAAATATCAGGACCGTAACTAGAGTGAACAAGAAAAATTTAAAGGTTAGCAAAAAGTAATGGGCACGTAAGTAATAAATAGTAACGAAGTCACACGATCGCTCGCTGAACCTAAGAAACACGTATTAGCAAAAGTTATGTGACAGTTTACTTCGCGGATAAAATCTTTACGAGCCCGAGTCCGAGATTGCCGCCACAACGACAACTGATATTATGACGTCAGATAAACATCTGGAGATACAGAGCTTTCTTAGTCTCTGTTTACTACTTTAAGAGTTAATGTATAAACATATATTAGTAACAATAAACGAGCAATAAAAACAAACAAAGCGAATCCAAGCTTAAAAAAATTAATATTGTACAAATAATAACCCAAGTGGTCGTATTTTATTGAAATGTTGTTAGAACATTCAGCAACTCTTTTACATAGCACTAAAGTAAATGAAATATTATGCGCGATGGAATAGGTGCTTTATATGTATCATTACTTTAGGCAACCGAAAGGCTTTATCAATAAAAAACTTCGAACAAACAAACTCCACAAAACTCGCATCATTTATTATTTTCATTGTGCTCTTTATAGACGACAGGATAATAATTTATCGATTGACTCGAACGCATTGCAGTCACCTACTCAACTAAGTGGTTTCCCTGAAGCCGCTCTTTACAGCGGCTTAAAATGTCGACTGAATTATTCGGAAATAATTAAACGTAAGAGCAGCGAAGTACTTATTATTCTTGCAGACTCATTTATAATTCGGCGGTAGAGTAGAGGCGTTTGGTCTTAAGCACGCGATTCAATTTCGTTACGGACGTTCGAATCGTTCCCGTCTGGTAACCAAATGTGCTCCGTCGAACAAGATTGGTAGGTTCTTTCGGGGGATGACTGTTTGTTCTTCACGTGGCGAAAATTGTGACGGTAAAATATTGTGGGGGTGCCGCGTTTTGAATAGATACCGGGAACGCACGATTCCACTATTTATATTTTGTAGCGAGTCACGCTTTGGTAAGGTGACAGTAATCTTTTTGATACCATCCCCCCGTAAGTAAAGTGGTAGAGAGGGAACTTTAAGCGGAACGCTTTTGTGTGGTACATTTTTATTATGCGTGGAAAGGCTAAAGCCCGCCAGGACGAACAATATTGACATCACAATTGCGTTTTGCCGCAAACGTAAAAAAAAGACAAGTTATTTATTTGTATCCAAGACAGACGTTTGTCTGTTTGCATACGAGCTCTCGAAATGATTGAAAAGAAACAAATATGAGGGGAAAGTTTCGCTCCCAATCCATCACTTTTGTCTGAAATTGCGAGAAAGACAATAGCAGTGTATAAGATATTCAGGAACTGGTGAAGCGCCGTCGGAATGGAGTACAGTGAAGAGAAACGAACCGAGCTACGTGTAATCAGTTATATTATTTATAGGAGTTCTGTTGCTTTGGTGCCACCTTAAGTTGAACCGCACATAACGTCTCGTGGAATTCACTTTAAGATTTACATTAGAAGGACTTGTTATTCATTTTCATAATCCCAAATTATATTTACATTTTATAAACATGCACCAAGACCACTATTTGCCTAAATCTATATAGAGAAAATAACCTTATCCGCCTGCGCCACGGTATAATATCTTTTAAAGCTAGATTCGAGATTAATTGAGGAGTGTATAAAGAGAGTGATGAATGTGGAAGAGGCACTACGGGTGTGCAAGAGAGTAGAGATATTTGGCACTGTGTGCTCTCTGCCGTCATGGTCGGGACGCTGCCTGGACCGATATTAATTTTATTTGTTTTGGAGATAATCGGTACTGTAACAAATGCCTACTTAGAAAATGGTTTCTTTGTTCTCTCTTAAGTTTCAATTTCAAAGAGGACGTTTTAAGGGCGAACGTACCATCACGCCTTTAACTCCAGAATAAGAAGGTAGCGAGTGTAGTACACTCCCATGTTTCACCAGTTACGTTTATGTCCCGTCATGGAATAAGTATATATTCAGATTCCGAGGAACTACTAGGAAATTTACGTTAGAAATATCCGATGTTGCCCAAATGGGGGTTTGAACCCAGGACTTCTCTTTCGGCAGTCGCATTTGCAACCAACGCGATCAACGAGATAGTTACGTTAAAAAAAGTTCTAAATAATTGACTAAAGGTATATATCAGTTATGGTATGACAAAACTATTTTTAAACAATTAAAAGATAGTTCTCTATTGTTTGTAATCAAAATAAATTTATTCTCTTCATAAGTAAACAATAGGAGAAATTAAAAAAAAATAACTAAGAAATTCTTTCACCCTTCAATTGAAATAATGTAATCTCACGACAAAATGAACGTAAGCCTACAAGCATACTCGTAATGTTATATATTAAGTTAGATGATCTATTACTGATAATAAAACTAGAAACATTGACAAAAAGGCGCGCTGCAGCCGACAAGGTGCTTAGACAATGACATAATCCACAAATGGATATGTGTGCTGTTTAAATTACGACGAAGTGAGTAAAGTTTCAGTGTAAGTACTTTCGGGAAAATTTTACCCTACGGCGGTATTTGCAAAGTTTCATATAAACAGCTCTGGAAGGTAAACAAGTTTAGTTTAACACTCATTTCGACGCTCTAAGGAGACGTAGAGAGAAACTTCTTGCGTCGTCTAATTAAGAAATAACTTCGGTTCATTCATTTCAATTTCATTTGGAGTATTAACAGTGGGTATTAACAGTAACGAACTTTGCTTATAAGGGTTGTTTTGCTGTGCGTTAGCTACTAATTTTTTCATTCTGCCCTCATTGCTCATTAGCTATCATTCACGTAATTTTCTTTTTAGCCGTCTTTGTGAGGCTCCGTTAGGTTTTAGTGTTCGTCCTGGAGCTCATGTTGAGTTCCATCTGCAGCTGGTTTGAACCTATTCAGCCACGGTCCTCAATCAAGTAACTAACATATTTATCACTCTTTCTCTCTACCCTGTGATTTTTTTAGTTTAGTTAACAGTTGAGATATGCGCCAGAACTGTCCCTCGGTAACGTTGGTATTTATTTTCGAGCTCACCACAACCTTAATGATTATCTCATACAGTCTTATCTAGAGCGCTCTTCTCCTCCATGTATCGTAAAACTTTCGGACGATGTAAGGCAATTGCAGCGAGAACCCATCATTGAATACTGATGTCTATCATTATACTAGGGTGACAGACATGCCAAGGATCATCAATTACAAACTAAAATTTTATTACGCCTTCTATGTACTATTTACTAAACCTACTCTTACTAAACATTCTGATTGAATAATATTTTAAACAACGTTTGTATAATTACACCTACCGTATATACATATGTATATACTTACCGTGTTAAACTGAAACATTTAGTAGATTTCCTCCCTCACCTAAGTACGGTTACATTGGTACCTTCGGAGCGTACATATGTTGCACCCTCCGATATTCAAAGTTGTTCGACGCTATCGCGCGCCCGATCCGTGTACGGACGTAGGTGCTTTGAGTTATTGTTTCCTTGTGTTTGAATAGCGGGACTGATAACGATCGTCATAGTGGAATTTCAAATCATCTATTCCCATTTAGGTGAAAGGTACATTAGTACTTACATTGCGCTTTATTGTCGTTAGTGAATTAACGAAATTTAATATAAACTTTTATCGAAGTATCGAATATTAATCATAAAAGTCACAATTAAAGTTAGTGAGAGAAAAGATAAATAAAAATTAATATACTTGAATATTTTACATCGATAATCATCATCAAACAATAAGTGAGTTTTGCGTCTTCACGAATATACATATTTAGAAATGAATGACAACATTGCAACCTTTTTTATTGAATTATTTACAAATGGACGTCCCTATGGCAGAGAAGTCAATCGTTTGTCGATGTTTATCCGTGTCATTCATTCGAAATCTAATAATAAAACCAGCAACGTTGCTCGTTTTCAATTAGGTGACAACCCTGGCGTATATGTATTACGACCGTATATTACGTTTGATTAACGGAAATAATGTGAGTTACAAGTCATTACAGACTCGACACTACATGTACTCGTATAATGATACGAATGGGATTAAAATTCTTCGAATCTAATAACGAGAACTTTAG
>DWDU01001778.1:0-13914 GCA_018245575.1 Jemadia suekentonmiller
TACACCCAGACACAGAACAAATACTTGCGCTCATCACACAAATATTTATTCTGAGTGGGAATCGAACCCACGACCCCGGCGCAACAGTCAGGTTCACTAACCATTGCACTAACGGGCCAGTCAAACATACGTTTGATCTCGATATAAATCGTACAGATATACTTGTTATGGCTGCATTAATAGTTTATTTCAACTTACTTTTATGTATCGCATGTCAAAGCCGAACGAAACGAAACAACGGCCATAATGACACCGCATATGATCACGGGTATATGAGATAGAAACAGTAGGTACACGTTGGTTTAAATCGAGGTAATTTTAAAACAAAAATTAAAAAGTCGGTCAAACATTGCCAGCTCCTCCGGTGTTGCACATGTCCAAGGCGACGGTGACTACTTACCATCAGATGGACCGTCTCCGTTTCCTAGGTTAAATTAATAAAAAAATCAAACCAATATTATAATTAAAATAATAGTATATTTGGTATGGTGTCCAGTCTACTCGTATCTATATTCTTTTTTCACCCATTTAATACAATTTTCAAACGTATAATTTTAAATTTTAACAATGTAATTTTACAAATGACATACAACGAGGATAGAGAAAGGTTAATTCTAACCGCAGTCAATAGTGCATGTAATTGATTCGCTTGCGCCAGGTGTTGTTCTACGTATTTTTTGTTTACAGTAGGATATGCGTTTACGAAAATATTGTACGAGCATTACATGAAAAATACGTAACATCACGCCTGTAATCCCCGAAGAGGTAGGTAGGTACTATACTATTAAATCTAAGTGTTACACACTTCTCTGACTACTTCTTTGGGAATTACAGTGGTGATGCAACGTTTTTGTTGTTACGTAATCGAGTATTATAATATTGCTGTTTGTGATGTGTGAAAAGAATTACTAAAACAAAACGCTATGATAACAGCTATACGATTTATTAACGTTTACTAAACGATCGTAAAATTTCACACCTTGCTATAGTAACCTTAGTGTATTTTACAGACTGTCTCGTAGCTAGCCTGAGATGAATTTCAGCTTCGCTGTCTGTAAACAAAACTTCAGTTGTTTTCAGCATGTGTTCAGAGACAAACAAAATTTTTATGTCTATCGGTCTAGCGTGGCGCGCGACACCGTGGCCAGGTCTACACTATCGCAAATCTATTGGTACGATAAAAAATGGTTTGTTTTCGCTGTTCCCATTTTGATCAGTGCTGTTGTGCTGGTCGAGTTCTATTGAATTTTTTTTTCTATTTGTGTTAGTACATATTTGTGCTTGTTATTATATACTGTAAATCTTTATATATTTATATACTTAATTGGCTACCTACGTGTAACAGCGTAGGCGGTGCGAGAAGCTGTGCCCTGCGATCCCCAAAGCGCTTGTCCAGTGTGGGCATTTAAGCAAAAGACTCTCAAGAGAAGCCTGGTCTGCAGTTAATTTAAACATGCTGATGATGATATATTTGTACTTAAATATTTGTCATATTGTCTATAATGCGCCAATGAATAAGCAAAGTTACATTCATTATTTCATTGAAATTCGTTCTGAACTAACAATAATGGGAAGGGATTATACTGATTTTAAATTAACTTTTTATGCATTCTACTAAGTAATATTATAGTATTTCTTTATTTTATTGTACCTACTGACTAGACGAGTCATTATACCAGTAATAATTGTAATAGGCGATACGTATCAGATTATGTTATATGAAAGAAAAAATAGATAATTTTACATTACATTATATTTCGAGTTTATGTTTAATTCGAGAGTCGGTTTTCAGAGGTCGTGTTAAATCGCCAGGTTAGGTATTTCTAGTTAGCGGTACGAATGCAAAATCGATGTATTTCATTGAATTGCGAGAAATGTTCGGAGATCGCTACTTGGGCGGTCATGTAGTAACAGCATAATGCAGACGTGTTATTCCTAAAATGTATGAGTGTACTACTTGTATGTACTGTGGACATACGTCTAGTTCTTGATCCGCTAAAAATAACTTTTTCCTAACAAATCCAATAAGATAAGTCATTCCCTGTCGCGACCTCGCTGCGATCCAGGATAGGTTCGAAATTAAAAATTCATACATTTTATTGCAGCAAATATGGGTACATAAAAAAAGTTCTACAGTTTAAATAGGTCCATTATATTTGTCTATTGGCAGCATGAAATTTTCTAAATTCATTATATTAAATTGTGCAGTATAAACATGTCATGTCATGTCAACATTCTTAGTTATATTAAAATTATAAAACTAGTTGTGCTAACCTCGAAAAACATACGCGAGTTAAGCCGGTACATAATTTAATCAAATCCAATGATTGTTGTGTGCGCTTATCGCTACAATAAATCAGTACTCATGATAATGGACTTGCTTGTGTTTGTTAATGAAAAAACATACTTTACTAACTTCCGCCCTTACTCTACATTTTTGATATGACGCCCTAATCGTAACTCTAATTTAAGTTAAAAAAGCGCTGTCGACACTCAAAAGGTGAGTCGGTGTATTCGTAATCAGAAACACACTGCTCGATTTTACGTACTCATCGAAATCATTAATCATCAGAACATATTAAAATGCAGAGGCGAGTCGTGTGGCCAGCGACCGTCAGGTGGGAACACGACGGGTACACACGTGCGACTTTTCGTAATATATCACTTGATGTGGTCATTTGTTATTATTTAATACATCAATTTTATTGACGACATTAATTTACTTTACTCAAATTAATTAATTATATTAATCAATGTGACCTTTTCTCCGTTACATTTGTATGTTTACGATTACAAAATATTAAAATAGTCGTAAAATCGCAAGACTGCTGCGCTGACACACGAGCCAATGTGATTCGGCTTACCCATGTCCTGTTGGAAACGAGAAATTAAGCGATCCTATCAGTACGTAATTCGAATTTCGAATGTAGCTTTCGACTTACCAGCTTCGAAGTACTGAATCATGTGAGGGTAAATTTCTAGGGGAGAGGTGGATGGGGCGGTGATTTGCATTTTAGTACCAAAGATATTGTGTACGTAGGGGTAATCGGGGTGAGATCGGTAATGAAAGACAAGATATATATGTATTTTTCTAATTTTTTATCGAATGAATTGGCTTGACGAACCCGCTTTTAAGCGATAAGGTCGCCGCTTGCACACACTTTTTTTCATGTGTAATTTATAATAATTTTCAATTCGTGCAAACAATAAATAATTAATAGCTATTTATCATATTTGACAATCCTATCGAACTGATCCTACTAACAATATAAATGCAAGGTTTATGAGGATGGAAGAATGTATCTTCTTTACTCTTTCACGCAAAAACTATTCAATTGATTTAGATGAAACTCTACAATAATATAGCTCATACATCAGAATGACACATAGGCTACAATCTATAAAGATTTTGTGTAATTTGGTCGTAACGTAATAATAAGTCGGAAAAATCCTGCCTTTTAAGAGCTATCTTAGTCTGCGCTGTCTAAATCGATTAAGTTACACGAAGATAATATGTCGTAGGATTGTTTGTCTAAAACGGTCTTAAATAAAAGTCCGCAGCATATGTGAGAGCCATTTTATGTATGAGTCACTATATCCAACAATAGTGAGCCATAACTACAAAATTTTATATTTTTTTTACAATGTACATTTTAGAATATCACCAAATTCTGATCAAACTCGTTACATTAGTCGCTTATAGTATTCATTGTAGATGAATCTTGTATTTGACACTAAGTAATTTGGTTAAATATGTCAAAAGCAATCACGATATAAAGATTCACCTGAATGCAGTGCCATTAGGCGTTTATTAACATTATGTAACAGACTAAACCCACGCGAGCGTAGCCGTGCGCAAAAGCTAGTAGTTTTTATAATTTACAAAAATTGATAATATTGTGATTATCGTTTCAAGCATTCTCATGGAACGGGCTAGAATTTCTAAAATGAGTAACAAACGTTCGAATTTTAAATCTTATAATATACATCGCATTCAGCCTTCATATGTACATACTACATAGTATAAAAACATTCATATCACGACCAACTACAAAGACATTAACGCACCTGCACAATGTATACGATTAGAATGAAAAAAAAAAGGCTTCAGTAACATCACGTTTTTCACTTTAATACACTATTAGATGCGGGGACCTCATTTGTATTGCAATTACACACAAATTAGCATTTTCGGCGCTTTAACGATGCGTGTTCGAACGCACGACGCGCACCGATGATGTCGCTGTACGGTTACTGAATTCGATTATTTAAAATACGCCACGTCGTGTGAACAGTTTTACGTTAGGCGAGAACGTATATTTTAATATTCATTGTTGGAATATCATTTTCTTGATGTTGCCCATAATATTTTTCGATTATTATAGACATATTATTGAGAATATGTACAATACATACGAAAATATTTATAAACTGAACTTGCATATGTATCTTGGAGTTCTCATAATGTCCTTGAAGGATTCTATAAATTCCAATTTGGCTGGCTATGGTCGTAACCCTTCTCCCATTGAGCGGAGATCCGTATTCGAACGTGGTAAGATGAAAAATTTCATGTCAGTTAGGACGACGATGAAATATAGTTCAAGCGAAGCCTTACGTATTGGAAATACCGCAAACTTGTCAGTTTTTTATAGTCATAATGTCTTATGACAATAAAAAACTGTCTCCATCTCTCCACTTTATACAATTGTAATTCATTTCACGTTTTCGTTAAGTAATTTACATGCGCTCGGTTCTAATGTTATTGCTCCACCTGTAGCATAGCGCGCTTACTAGTGACGTGATAGAGAAATAAAATGCAACATCACGCGTATAATTCCCGAAGATGTAGGCAAAGGAGGGTAGAATACTCCCACATTTTACCAATTTCATTTACGTCCCGCTATGATGCAATAGCGTCCGACTTTGAAATAAGGGTGAATAGAGGGTGAGCTGTAAAATAGAAAAACCAATAGTATGCGACCCGAGAATTAAACCTAGGTATATTTAATTTTGTATCTAACTATAAGGATAAATTTTTTATTGTTAAATATATCAGGTATATGCTATGTATGTGTGGTATGTTAATATGAAGGCGTAAGGTCCTTCTGTCGGGATGTGTTTATGAAAACAACTAAACAACTATAAATATGAGATCCGATAACTAAAAAAGAACTACTTTTCAGATGTACTGGTGTGAATCACTGCAGCTTCTTCCTGGCCGAAGACTACGCTCCGTCGACGAGCTGGTCTCCAGGAGTAGTGTACATCAAATACGCTTGTTTCGACGGTAAGTGCTTTTTTTCACAGCAAACTTATGTAAGTGGGAATGAATTTATTAATTCTTCTCATTGTACGAAAAAAATATGTAGGTACCAACACAAAATTGTTGTCCGTATGTAATGTTTGTTTCATTCTTTAAGCTCGACATAAACTGAGCTATAGTTTATAATATAGAAAAACATAATATGAAGATATATTATAATATATATTGTATAATAAGGAATGAAAATTTTAACTTACTTTAATGATCTTATTTAACAAACTTAGCTAACAAACTTACCTAACAAACCTCCTTAACAAATTTCATGTTAAAAAACGCTGTAGTTATACTTATAAAAAAGTTTAGTTATTATGATAAGTTCAGTTACAAGTCTGATCGAACTGCGATATTTATACCGTTCGCTACATAAATATCAATATGTAGCGTAAAATCGATTTTCGCGCCAATTTGTAGCAGATGCATGACGTTTGTAACGTCACGCTTATCGCGAAACGCAGGGTTGTCATACGCTTTGAACTAAGACTTATTGTCAATTACGAAAATATCGAAATAAGCAAATAAATTAGTTGTTTTTCGGCTATCATGTGACAGCCCTATGGTACGCTTGTGATGATGCGGGGGCGAAAATATTATAATGCAATTGTTGCTTCGAAATGTATAGTTCCAATACCGTGGTATGCGTGAAATTTAATGGTAGATTTAATCAGACCGCTTGTCAACCAATATTATATTTTATTCTTTGTATGTGTCCCAACGTAGAATATATGGCTGTTTATAAAATTTTACGAATAGCTATTTTAAGAAATGACTTTATGAACTTAACTACAGGAAAACACTTCATTTGTATTCACATAATTATGATATTTAGAGATATCCTCTGCTGTAGGTAGCTATGCGTCTGTTGTACGTACCTACATCAGGGATATATCATTTGGCCTTTTGTCTGTGAAGCAAAATTAACGAACAGGGGGCAGATTGTGTTTAGGTTATAGATGGAGCTACTGAGTATGCCTATTGCATATTATATACATGACAAAGTAAACGATTAATACGTTTGATAGTTTGTATACAAGGTCAAAACTTATTAATGTTGTTTCCCGAAATCGATCATAGATGTCTCTATTTACAATAATAATATCTAATAATAATAACAATAGAATCAGACTGTCTGAGTCCACTGCTGGACAGTTTATATTAATCTTCACGGAGGGTATGAGAAACATATGCGTGTAACTACTACGTAACGTCACGCCTATAATCCTGGTAGAGGTAGGTAGAGAAATGTAAAGCACTCCCACGTTTCACTAATTAACTAGTTACTAAATACAATATTATCAAACATGTCATTAAAATTCCAGCACCACTACAAATTCCAGTACAATGGTTTACGTATTACTTTCTATATATTCAACAACTTAATTAAATTGAATTTTTTACATTTTAATTTAATTCATTTATTACATTATTACGATTCATAGCACTCTCGTCGAAGTTGTAGGACGGCCCTTCGAAGTACTGGCATCTGCAGTTGGACGACTTAATTCCAGATGGTGATATCGCCACGTGACCAATTGCTGCTATAATAAAACCCCACTCATGGGAGTAGACAAAAGACAGATTGCAAAAAAAAACCATTAATTGAATTTTTTTTCCAACAAGTAATCTACCATAATATTTTCGTTATAACTATATTATTATGCATTAACATTGTTGCTGCATTTGACATAATAAAAGTTATATGTATATGATTGTGCTTATTTATTATCTTTATTTTATTGTATTAATTAAATGTCAAAACATAATATTATTTTCGTTAGTTTGATATTAATTTTAATTAAACCCATGTAAACGAAAGCTTGTTAACCCTCATCCGTTCGTACGCGGACCCAATGATCGCGGGAGATAGTTACCGTCACGTGTCCAGCGCTGTACGGGAATCCCCCAGGATCAGATGTATCTCAATCTGAAAATTTATGTGGGAAGCATAAAACGTCCGACTTTTGAATTTCGACTAATATGTATTAATATACTGAATAGTAACAATAACTTACCGCAATGCGGACTGCAGGATCGCGAAGTCACGGGCGATGCTGATGTGTTCAAATGTACATTGACTGAATGGTAGTCGACTATTTTTCTGCGAAAGGCTCCAGGCAGAAGCTGGATGCGCCAAGTCGAGGGAAGGGCGCGAAGGCGCTCATTGGTCAGCCCTATGTTCAATCTTTACGTATAAAAATAAATGCACTGACTCAAACTCGCAGAACTGAAATTACTGAAGGTAAATGTGCAATATTTTACCGTGTCTTTCTTTTATGACATACGCACCCGTTTCCTTCTACCCGCAAGACGGGATTGTAAGACTCCACGCTAAGGTGATAAAATTGCGTTTGAATGTTTGCTGAAAATCCGTCTGCTTTAAAATTGGAATTGTAAAAACAAATATCTAAGCTAATGGAAATTGGTTGAAAATGGTGAGTTTTTTAAATAGTATTACTTGTTTTGAGAATTCATCGTTTATTCGTATACAAAAACCATTCCGGTAAACAGTGAAAGTGCAAATGTCCCCGTACTGTGTCAATGAGCATACCTCTAACAAAAAAACTTTCGAATTACATTTGTAACATTAGTAATAAACAATCATAAAACTTTTTCTACAGTATCATCTGCGCTAGTATTAAAAATGTAACTTATTTATAATTTGAATGATTGAACTGAAATTAATTCTAAATGCAATATATTTTTATTTTTTTTCCTGTGGTGTTGAACAGGAAATGATTTTCTTAATGCGCCCTATTTTGAACTATATTTGAACATTAGTACTTTTAAGGTTGGGGCACTAATAGCAATGTACAGAGATTCATTAGGTTATTTATTATATTTACATTTATTCACGCGTATATAATTAAGTCAAATTGAGTTTGTATCATCTGTGGAAACACTTAACATCTGTCAATACAATTTTCACTCCACTAGTTCTCGCCGTTCCTTGTTTACGTCCGCTATTAGTGGGTGATTTAAATTAATTGGTAATGACACCCAGATGAACAACTGACGGATATATATACACACAAATGTTGACCAAACATGTTACAATAAAATTTATACCTTAATACAGTAGCGTAAGGTTGATATTACGCAAAAATTCGATCGGTGTTGTGATCACGCGTTTATGGTAGCCTGTAATAAGGGGATTTAAACCTTGTTTATTAGCGAATAAAATCGAAAATCATCTGTGTTTTGAACAGTTCCGTAAACAGTAGTTTTATGTTGTTCACATATATAAAAGTATTGTTGATGTGGTTTTAGTTTCCCCCGGGATTCCCACGTGCTAGTTGTATTTGTCTGCATGTCTATTATAAAATGATCTTCGAGCTTTTATTCAAGCAAATCTTGATATAAAGCCCTTCTTATTTAGCTGTTTGACTTTTAAATTCTATGAATTTAAATTAGGTATACAGTTTGTTTTAAATCGATATCGTTTTCGACGCTTGAATACTTTTACTTTGCCACGATCGTAGCAGTTATTTCTGTCACAACTGTGCAATACGGTCTGAGAGAAGGTTTTGAATATATACGACCGGACCTTGGTGGAATTGCAGTTTTTTCGAGGTTAGCCTATGTCAGGAGTTATGCTATCATGTTGCCAGCTGACTTCCTTATTGCTGGTCACGGTCAATGACAGTCACGGGCGAATATTACGAGCGATGTTGACATAATCGTTGTGTTGCCTGGGAAAACCATGTACGAAGAATATGATGACTTTTAAATTTGCTACATATCAAATATCATTGAAAATCATCTTTCATTTAATACTACAATTTTTGTATGTTTTTGTTTTGACTGCTATTATGAATATCAGATTACAGTATCGAATTACATCAGGAATTATAAAATATTCTCCATTCATTAAGCGATTTACTACAATACTGTATCAACACCCTAATAGTTCAAGCTATACTGGCGTTGAATATCAACGGATAAATTGACACATTTTACCCCAAAACATAAAATGAGGGTGCAGTTAATGTTGCAGTAAACCATCAATAGGGGATCCACGTGCGAGTGATTTCAAAGAAATGGCAAATTTATGGACGCGACAATAGATGTAATGGGTCGTCACGTAAACTGTTATACTTTTGTGCAGTTTAACGAGAGATTGGTGCAGTAGCAGTTACGCTGCGTTGGGCTAATTTTGAGGATTCAATTCTTCGGAAATACATTTTTATAAGAGCGAATTAATTACAAATCTCGTATAGTTTGCAGTGTAATATAGTGGACGGTGGCTTCTCTATCATCAGCATCAGCCTGTTGCAGCCTGGGCGTTTAGCTGTGCCTACATTCTAATTCCTGCTGTTTACTAATTATCAGTTGTTAATTTTGTCATTTTAATCCTAAATCGCCAATACCATATCTCTTTCCGCCCCTAGTCTGGAGTCATTTCCCTGTAGGTTTCACATTGAGTTTAAAATACATGTACTTATGTACCTCATTATCATTATCTGAGCTCGATCTTTAGCTCTTCGCATCCAACTGCTGCCAGTTACTTTGGGTATATTGTTACTCAACCAAGCTTGAGGGCGTCCTACGCTACATTATCAAATTACAAAAATATTATTAGAGTATATCAGTACAATACAGTATAATATCATCTTTGGTTTAATTCTGATAGAACTTTCTTTTCTTTGACTTTTCAGAAGTGAATAGACTATAAGCTGTAACGGCCGCTTGAAATTACGCGATGATACATAAATACCCGATTTTTTTATTTCTGTTTTATAAAAAAACGAAAAAAAAACATTAATTTATCTATGGTATAAACTCTAACATACGCGCCTCACACAAAAAGTTGCAATTATCGGTAAAAAAAGGAAAGTATGATTGACAGTAATTGTGTTACGCAAGCGCCCCTTTTTGTTATTTTTCCAAATTCGATCTACTTAGGTAATAATAGTTTAGCGGAACGTTATTTTATTTCCAAAAAAAGTAACGATAAGTTTTGTTGCGTAATTGTACCGTAAAATCCCGTGAAAATTGAAGCAAAAAATAAATTGTGGGAAATAATACTTACATGAAATTTGGAGACTAAACGTAAAATCGCCTTTAGGCACGTTCCAATGATCTACAGTTGGATTTCGTCCAATAATAATACTTATTTAAGAGACGTTAATGATAAAAGCAGTGATAGTTTAGTGATTTACATTTCAGCTTCTCACTCAGGGAGTCTGGTGTTCGAATCCCGGAAACACGTCACTAATTTGATACGTTGTATTTTTAAAGTGAAATAATAATATAGGAAAATATCCAGTGAAATTCTTCACAATTCGGTGCACTCCGTGATGTTCTTCAAGGCGTGTTAATTCTGTCAAACTTACACTTCGCCAACTCGGCACAGGTATGGCCTTGAGTGTCCTTATCTTGTGAGGAGACTCGCGTATAACATTGTAACTAAAAAGGTACAATAGTAATAAAAGACATACACATTATATTCAACCAAATGTTCCGCTCAAGTGTCTAGGTTCACAATTGAATAAAATGGATAAATGTAACAATATCTAGTTCTTTTTTTAATTGGATGTAGGTATTTGTCATCATAATTAGCCTGTGTAAGTCTATTGATGTATGCCTTAACTGAGGTGTTTTCGTCCATAATCCCCACAAGGGACATAGAAATTGGGGTCGCAAAGGATGACTTCTCGAACCGCATAGGCAGCAAGGTACGTAGCCGTGCCTAGGCAGTCTGCGCCATACACCAATCAGTCAGCGCTGGGACTAATCGCCATTTAGAACACCCTATATCATTATTATTTTAATTTCAATTGCAGACCGAGCAACGGAGTGTCATAAAGGAAGAGAATGTAAACAATTGCGCTCCCAAACCAAGATGGCAAAGGCTAAATAATTCTGGTTACATTCCATTCGTACAGTTTCTCTTAAACTTGAACTAAAAAATATGTTTTTTGATGTAATAATATTGAATTTGTAACGGTAAAAGTTTAGTGGAATTGGGACGAATACCGGGGCCTTGGAGTTTGTATATCTGGCACGTGCTTACGGCTTTATGAAATTTATATGTGTTTTTCAGATTAAATGCCACTCGATATGGCCCTGAAGGGAAACGTGAGGAAATTTGCGCACCATAAAGTTCTTCCTAATGTCCTCCAGACGGGGTATACTAACTGCCGTAACATTTATCTAATCATAAGGATCTTATTAATATTTTATTAACAGTCTCTTATAACAGTTCACGGAAATATTTCACACTTGCTCGTCTGGCTGTTTCCCAGATTTTTATTCTGTAAAATCCTCTAGAAGCCTGCATATTTTGTTAGAAAATTAAAGCATCTAGAAGTCAAATTAGCCCTGTTGAAAATTACATTTTTATCCTAAATTAGATCTTTGGGATATGGGATAGATAAAGCACTGTTATTGTGACTAGGGTTGTCGCAATTTCATGTAGGAAATATATCAAGTAGAATATTGTGAATGTGTTGAGTTTTTTTTTAACTTAATACCACATAAACAGTTGTCCTTAAACATCCAATAGATATTTTGACGCTAAGTTCAAAGCATGTTCGTCGCAGTTGGCTGCGTTTCACGGGCTGCTTAATAATTTCGTTAATGACACAGATAATACAAATGGTACTTGAATACACTTGATAAGAAAATGTGACCTTTGAGTTTGTGCTTGCAAGTCGAATTCGAACTTGTTTATTTTTAAAATGTGTTCATATTTTTCTTTGCAATATGTTCAGTTACGGTAATCCACGATTTCAGACAATTAAAAAGCGAAATAATTAGGTTATATTGGAGAAAATAAATTGTATAACTATTCTATAAGAAGAAAAATTATTGACAGTGCTTTTAACCTATCTCGTAAGGAACTTGAACATATAATCATAAGACTCATATTATTTGAGATTACACAACCCTAGATCAAATCGAGCGATACGCTTCGCTTCGGCAAGCCAAGGATTTTACGTTGGATATCAGATAAATTTAGCTAATCCGATTATTTTGATATATGCTGCATGTCGTTTATCGATTTTTTCGCGACCACGAGGGTGGCGTAAAAAAGTGCATACTGCAATATGCACTTTTTTACGCAACTTAGTAGTTAACAAGTAGTAAACCGCTATTTAGTGCACACAAGCAGTAAAATGAAAACAATGTGGGTAGAATGAAACATTATTATAAATACGATATCGTGATTGTATTCAATATTAACCGAAATTTAGTGTATTGTGTTTACTGTATGACGTTTAAAGTCGGTTTGGTATTTACGTATATATCGTTTTAATATCCGATGGATTTAAATTTGTTATTACAGCGGGCCAAGTGTTATTCCGTTTTTTCGTACTCCTTCGGAGAAATACAGGCGGGGTGTTATGTTACTTGCAATTGATTAATATGTAGGTATTTGTCACAAAGTGCATAATTTCTTTCAAAATTAAACCGTTAACTTGTCTGAATGCCGATGTAATGGTAAGTTGGGGCATTTATAACAATCTCTCAGTTAGTAAGATGCCAAATGGCACCGCTTCCCGCAAACCGTGCTCAACGTACGACAGTACACACGGCTGCCGACAGCGCCATGTGTCGTCGTGATAGCGTCATACGTTACGGAATAGTTAGGGCATGTGCACAATGGTCGTGGCTTACTGTACACAGACTGCGAATGAGTGGGACTCCCTGGGATATATTATACGACCTTGAACTATTTGAGATAGAACTGAATACGCACTATCTAGATAAGTTTCCTACACCCTAGACCGCGTTTCACCTACCATCAAGCGAGATTGTAGCCGAGCCTATCGCTTTAAAAAACACTATATTGATTTGTCATTGACTCTTTATAGTTTCATATTGGGATTTTTCCCGAGACTGAGGTATGAGGTCATTGTCCGCCGTACTGGCCAAATGCGGGTTGATAAATTTAACACACCTTAGAGCATATTATGAAGAACTCTAAGGAATATAGGTTTTTTCATGTTGCTTTCTTTCATTGTTACAGCAAATACGATTTGGCAACTCGACTGCTAGTATTGACATATACACATAGTATAGAATGTGTACCTATTTGTCAATATGAGTCCAGTTAGTATTAGTACTAACGATTTTATATAAAAATGAGGTAATGTTCAATTTTAAAACAGTCCTATTGTTTAATATGTGATATTTATATTATTCGCTGTTATCAATAAGTGAAGTAACAGTTGCGTAGAAAAATGTAAAAATCGTGTATTCGATATGCTAAATGGAGTGCGAGTTGCCAGTGTATGTTGGTCTTTATAGCATTGGCGTTAGTCCAATGCATTGTAGGGAAAGTTATATTGACGTCATCGCGTGGTAGCACGTTACCGTGTAGGTATCGATAGCGCAAGAACTAACTTAGTAACAGATATATTAATTATACAGACTTTTATACAGAACACACCTTTATGACATAAGATACTTCATAAAGGCGTGTTTTCATTGATATTTCCTTTGCTGTCTCTGGAGTCGCCGTGTATTATTGTGTATATATTACGATTTCTTTGAACTTGTTACCTTATTGATTGCCTCGTTGGTCGTGTTGGTTGCAAGTGCGACTGCCGATCGGGAGGTCCCGGGTTCGATCCCCGGGTCGGGCACTA
>DWDU01001779.1:0-13914 GCA_018245575.1 Jemadia suekentonmiller
ATGCGCAATACGCAGTAGAATTTATACAATCGAGTCCCATAATTATATTATCTATCTATATAAGATTTATTTCAAAAATTCGCCAACGCAAAATATAAAATAAATTACATATATCAATATATTTCAGATTTTACAAAAAAACACATTCGCAGATAAGAGTCGTTTCAAAACACTCTTAAAATATAAATAAATATAAACATTTAACAATTCCCTAAAAATATTGAAATTTCGAGATACAAAAAATGTGACAATAAATTATGTAATGATAATAATGTATGAAATTAGCGTTACATCTCAGAAAATTACTTTTTTATCGTATATTTTACAGAGATCATTATTGGTTTTATATCAAATAAATGTTTGTTTGTAGTGAAGACAGCAGCTGTTTCTCAGAAGTTTTAGATAATTGGATGCAAAAAACGGAGTTCGAAAATGAGACAACAAAAATGGCTCTACCCATATTGAATCAAGCCATTAGGAAATGCATACATTGGTTTAATACTCACAGATCAGACGTCACTGTCAAAGTTTACGACGTTTCAATGGTGAGTTGAGTACATACTGCTTAAAAGTAATTAAATCTTTGACTTTGACTAACTAAAGTTTTTCATTCTTAGGTTAAACAGATATTAACACAATTTGAATACTTAGCTCAAGAGTGTACGAAAATGGTATACATAACGCCGGAGGAAATAGTTTTTGGGGCAATTCAGCGCAGTGTTATGGACATACTGAAAGAAACTGCTGTCGATAGCTTCTATGATAAGGTAAGTAATTATGTATAAAAATTCGGTTTAGAATGTGTAGATGAATATTGTAGTAGTCATAGTAAAATATAAAAATAAATATAAAAATATAAGCTTCAACATTTTGTTGAGAGATTCATTCCTGTGAGCCGGCAACCGTCTCCTTTTTTTAAAGCGGCAAAGTTAAATGTTCATTTGTTTGAAGTGACTTTGCGTCTTCCGGGATTACTTTAAAAAGCAACGACGTAATCCAATGTAAGCGTCAACATGATGTGCCAGCGTGTAATGCCATTGTGAGACGCTCGTTGCATGTCAAACAACTGTTTAGCTGCGCGAAGTGTGCGGCGGCGCGGCGGCGGCGGGCGCGGGCGAGGGCGCGGGGGAGGGGGAGGGCGGCGCGCTGCTGCAGTCGGCGCGCGTGGCGGCGCGGCTGGGCGCGCTGCGCGCCGCGCTGGCGCCGCCCGACGCGCACGTGCTGCTCGTTGGCCCCGACGCGTGCGCTAAGAAGTAACTGTTGCATTACATTGTCGAATTATTCACTAAATTACATTGCGTTCTCAGCTTCAGTTTTTTTAATAGCTACGCGTGTCGATCGAAAGATTCATTCTATGTAGTTTACGCGCATACTCGCACCACAATAAAAATTCTAATGAGGATCGGGGAGCGCTCAAGGTTTTTTTCCAATTTTTCTAAAACTAGTGTTGAGAACTTTACAAAAGTAAAACTGTATTCTTATGTGCAAGAAGACGGGAAGATGGGAGTGAAGTTTAACATATACTATAAAAATATAACTGTATATAAATATATATATGTATCTTTATTTGATTATTCATTTTGAATTATGAATACAATTGTTTTCAGTTTAATCGTCGACTACATTCTAAAAGATTCCAACTCAACTGTGATATCAATAGATTGTACACCTATATTAGAACCGACTGATATTATCGAAGAACTCAAAAAGGTAGGTTCATTATACAATAATATGTAAAGGTGAAGCGAACAACAGACAACATAACACTAATGCGCGTTCGTACCGCTCGCCGGGTGCAGCACAGCGTGCTGGGCGCGGGCGGCGCGGGCGGCGCGCGCGCCACGCTCGTGGTGCGCGGGCTGCAGCGCGCGCGCCGCGACCGCTGGGACTCGTGCGCCGTGCACTCCTTCCTCTTGACGGTCGGCATCGCGGACATCGCACTCATATTTATGTTTAATTAGAACTAGGACGCGTCTGTGATTTTTTGTCGTGATTTCTCCAAGGTCAATATTACAAGTACAATATAATTTAAATTGGTTTTTGAAGAAGTCCGTAATAATTTTTTACATTAAATACAAAACTAAATCTGACCATGTGTAGCTTTCATGTAAAATTATTATGCGCATTTCGATTAAGAATAATAAATAAAAATGTCGCTATTTTTCTGTATAAATGTTACCTTTTATAAACGTCCAATGAAATTGGTCAGTTAATCCGCGAGGGCGGCGCGTGGTGCGAGGCGGAGGACGAGGGCGAGGCCGGGCCGCAGTGGCGGCGCGGCGCGCGGCTGCGGCTGCTGGGCACGGCGCGCCGCGCCGCGCTGGCGCCGCGCCTGGCCGCCGCGCTCGCCGTGCTCGCGCTGCCGTGAGTACTCGCCGCACCGCACTTGCCGCAACCGACCGATTCATCGACTCGGCAATATTTTTACACATTACTGTTGCCGTTAATCAATAATTTAAGCTTCTATTACTGCGTATGTCATAGAAAGATTAATTATATGTTATAACGATTATTTCAGAGAGCCCGACTATGAAGAATTACTGGAACTGACGAAAATTTATTTAAATGAAAATGTCCCAAAAAATGTTCTCGAAACGGACATCAATAATCTGGCACAATCGATTTTGTCCATGTACAAGGAGGTACCATAATTATTATTTTGTATTCATAAAATTAATATATCTTGCCATTTATAACATTATTTATTATTATCTAATTATCATTCATAATCGTGTAATTATTTGTAAAAGGTGGTGGAAACTTTCGAATCTAAACCTCATTACAAGTGGAATGCCTCACATCTGAAACAGTGGTGCGAAAATATTAAATGGTATAACGCAACCGCTACGGCTGAGCTGACGACGGTATGCGAACATTGTAATAAATTATAAACTACATATTAAAGTAATAACTTAGCTGCCCGAACTTAAATGTTTGTCTCGAATTTTCGAGATTTTAACATCCACCTCTTTGGTAGAATGACGTCAATTAATTTTAAACATTTCAGGCTCTGAAGGCCGAAGCGAACAATATATTTAGAGATAGACTAGTAGAAGACAAGGAAAGAGCACAATTCAATGAAATATCCGAAAGATATTTGAGGGGATGTGACAGGGAAGTGTTCTTCAAAATACAACCACGTAATGATGGGATCTATTTAGAAGCTGTCGACTACGACGAATGGTGTACAAACATACAGAAACTTATTAATCAGTGTTGTGCGTATTGATTAAATTATTTCATTTTTATATTCAAATGTACAAATTCACAACGAGTGTAATTCTGTGAAATTTCAGTATCTGAAAATGAAAACTCATTCGACGACACCGGTGTCGAACCGTGTCCTGAGTTATCTGTGCTTTATACAGCAGTTTGCCGGGCCGTAAGTTCCAATTTGATTATGATTTTATAGACACTAATACATTTGGTATTTTGAAATCTGATATACATGACATACATGAAACCCTTGGAAAATATAGTACGATTTTATGAAATGATGAATGACTATGAAATAATTTAGGAACATCACCGTATTTGACGTTCTATATCGTGGGCTTCAGTGACCATTAAAAATGAGCTAAAGATTTCCACTCGTATAGTGAGCCCTGTATTGATGTTTCCGATCTGCATGACGTTGCAAAATAAGAGTGAAGGCGCTGTGGGCGGCCAGTCCGCAGGCGGCGTGGCGGTGTGCGTGGGCAGCGCGGGCGCCGGGCGCGCGGCCGCGGCGCGCCTGGCCGCCGCCGCGCTCTCCGCCACGCTCGTCGACATCGACAGCCCGGAACACTTCCACTCACACTTCCGAAATGTAAGCTCACATTTAATCCCGACCTCCTATTATTGGATAATTGAAAATGGAAGTCGTGTGAACTACGAATTTGTATACGGTGTGTCTAATGTGTGTAAATTGTACCTGCGAACGCGTCGTGCACTCGCGGCGAGGCGCGCAGGCGCAGACGGCGGCGAGCGAGGGCGCGCGCACGCTGGTGCTGGTGCGCGAGGCGGGCGCGTGCCCCGCGGCGCTGGCGGCGCTGGAGGCGCAGCGCGCGGCCGCCGCGCGCCCCGCCCCGCGCCCCGCCCCGCGCCCCGCCGCGCCGCCCGCCAGGAGGACTCGGCGTGAAACCAGCGGTGCGCGTCTTTGATGTATACTAATAATATTTACCCGTTTGTTATGACTAACATCACTGTCCGTTGTTACTTTCAGATATGAAGCAGAATTTGGGTATTATTATCTGTCTGGACAAAGATCAAGATAATTTAAATGAATTATTAGAACAGTACCCGCTCCTGTATACTGACTGCCACCTCGTGTGGCAGGAGCGATACACGGAAAGCACTCTGAGGCAATTGCCGACGCTCATAATACAGAGGTACTCGCTCAAGTCAATACAATACACCGAACGTCTTTGTATTTGCACCTGACGTACTTGCACCCATGTAGACAAGGTAGCGTATATATTTCACACTAAAAGTAAGCATATTATTTACATTTCATTTCAATATTATAATCATATAACAATATTGGAATAGGCGAGTTCTGCAGTGGAGACTGCGGCTCGCTAAACGTAGTGTAGGACGCCCTCGAGCCAAGTAGGGTGACGACCTGCGAAGGGCTGCAGGCAGAAGCTGAATGCAGCAAGCCAAGGACAGGGCGCGATGTCGCTCTTTGGGGAAGGTCTATGTGTAGCAGTGGACTAAGATAGGCTGTTGATGACTAATATTTACTGCCTCGTTGCAAGCGCGACCGCTGATCGTGAGGTTCTGGGTTCAACTCCCCGGCCGAATACTATCGCATTGAAACTTAGAATATCAAGTAGTACCTTGGAATCTGGGTTTGGGTCCCGAACTATGACAATAGTCCCAGCATGGTGGGATGTAGAATGTAACAGGTAGGTCGTGGTAGTGTATAACGTTCCTTTACTTACCCCTTTGTGAGAATACAAAAAAATAATATAAGAGCATTTTATTATTATTGCATTAAACCGAACAAAATTTATCTGTAACGTACAGCCAACTCTGTTAACGTTGCTTATTGGATTTGAAATAATATTTATTTATTTATTTACGTATATATTAGGTATTCGTGGGTTCGTGTGAATTTGCTGAGTGTAAAGGTATTGGTAATATTATAGATTGGAAAAAGAAAACGTATCGGAAGACAGCGATAATAAATGCGACGTGGTTCCAGTGGAAGGGTTTCTCAAGATATACAATAGTCTCGACTCGGAGCTGCTGCGAGCGCCTTGCCGCTACGTGTGCCTCGTTAGGTCCTACTATCACATCATGGCCAAGAAGAAGGCAGCGCTCATCAAGAGACAGAACATGTTGACGGTGCGTCCAACCTTAGTAACTTGTTTTACAACCGATTGTTAATAAAATTAATGATCATAAGCAGTTACGACAGTATAGTTAAAAATAATATAAATTGTATTTTTCTGATTAGTTCTTTACATAACGAATTAGTATGCAACTACATTATAATTCTATGTATGACTCAATACTTTGAACGAAATCTTGTTAATCAAAAAATAGTCATTAGCTGTAGTTAAAGACTATTTTTTGATTTTTTATTTAACACTGAAAATATGGGTTAGAAATAATTACTATGGCAGACTTTGTTTGTCGCGTCAGCTAATAATGGATACGCGTAAACAAGAGAAGCTTGTCGATCACTGAAAGGTGTGTCATAAAAAGAAAGCTGTATAGTAGCAAGAGGCGCGGCGACAGGCGGGCGTGGACAGCCTGCGGGCCGCGCGCGGCGCCGTGGCGCGGCTCGGCGACGACGCGGCGCGGCAGGAGCGCGCGCTGGCGGACGAGCGCGCGGCGGCGGCGCGCGCGCTGCAGCTCATGGGCGCCACCGCGCGCGCCGCCACCGACAAGAAGGACGAGATGCGCGCGCTCAAGGACAGCATCGAGCTAGAGAACGAGAAACTGCAGGCGCGGTAATCCACTCGTTGTTCCTCCAGCAGCGAGCAACACGCGTCCCTCTGCGTCTTCACGATGGTTAACTTTTCGAGCTGTTTTGAAAAATAATACTTGAAATCGAACAAAACCTTTTATAAATGTCAGGCATTTAATGGGTTTCGTCATTTTTAGTATAAACAATTTATTGAATATTGTAGGTGTTCAGCTTAAAATTGTGAGCCATGCACGAAGATTTGAAAACAGTCATGCGTGAATCATTTTCACATATCGGTACATAACTAAATTTAGGAAACACATAACATATTCTTTTCTTCCTTTCCTAGATCTACAATAAATAGTATAAAAATGTAAATAACACATTTTATTCGAACGAGGTCAGGTCGAATCGGTAATAACAACGTAACGTTAGAAATTACCAAATGTGTATTTAATTTCAGTGCCAAGCGTGTATCGTATAAACAAAAATCGCCAATTTATTATTTTTTACTACCGTCCACATCCTTCCAAACTCTATAATATAGTATCACCAACAAAACTTAGTAAGAAATAAACGAGATTATGTAAACTTAGTCACGATATGTTCATAGAAAACAAGAGATTGAGGCCGAATTGGCCTCCGTGGAACCCGTCATAGCCGCTGCGCGAGCGGCCGTCGGCGACATACGGCCCGAAGCTCTCAGCGAGGTAGATATCACCTTTTCACTTTTTATACCTATTTTAAACCTACTAGCTTAAACTAATTTTTAATGTTATATTTAAATTAAAAATTAGTTTAAACTAGTAGGTTTAAAATAGGTAATGTGGTATTATTATTATTATTATCGTAAATTTTAACGTCGTAGGTACGATCTTTGAGGGCTCCACCGGATGTTATTCGCGACATCCTTGAAGGAGTTTTACGTCTTATGGGAATCGCTGATACTTCATGGCACTCTATGAAAAACTTTTTGTCGAAACGTGGTGTTAAAGAAGATATAAGGTACGCATACATTTTTCAAACACCATTTTTTATTCTGTACTGTAAGTTATTTGTATTAATAAAGTTGTATAAAGATTGTGTTAACGGCGTTACATTCTCTTCACGAGTAATTCCTTCGATGCTTCAATTGCTACTAATGGTGCATAGACCCGAAATGTATTTAACAGATTTAATGTTTATGTATCGAACAAACGATAACTCGTAATTTTTGATAGCGACAAAGAGAATGGAATTTCTGTTACGCAGATGTTTGGACGCGAGTCAAGTGAGCGAGGAGGCGGTGGGCGCCGTGGAGCGGCTGGTGGCGCGGCGCGGCGCGTCGTTCGAGGCGGGCGCGGCGCGGCGCGCGTCGGCCGCGTGCGCGCCGCTGGCCGCGTGGGTGCGCGCCAACCTGGCGCACGCCGCCGCCGCGCGCCGCGTGCGCCCGCTGCAGCTGCAGCAGCGCGAGCTGCTCCGGTACGTGCGGCCTACGCAGATAATGCTCCAACGAATACAATATTTATCCTACGTAGCAAAATCGGCGCGCTCAGACTACAACGGACCATCATACGAGTAGTTTAGCGTAACCAGTAATTAGAGAGGAACATGTCGGCTTTAGAAAATACCGATTGGGTTGACTAATACAACTATGATTAATTCAAATTCGCAGAAACTTACCAGAAGGGTACTAAAAACGTAACAGAACCATATTTCTTGTATGAGTTCTTGTTAACTATACACTATTAGACTGTTATGTTGAAATAATACACTTGTTATATGTCGAAAATATATTGTCCGAAACTAAAATTAATATGAGTGTAACTTGATGAACTGAAAACAATAGCGAGCACGCGCGGCCCTCGGTGGCTGATCGCGAACTGTCTTTAATTAAGTAAGTAATTTAAACGCGCGCCGCGGACACGTAATTGCTCGTAAGTGCGGTTGTACCGTACACAAATAATAATATTCGGTCGGTAGGTGTTAGCGCACCCACACATGCGCGCGCGCACACCGCCGCGCGTGTTGTCAAGACGGTGGGTGAAAGGCGCGCCTCACTCCTCACTCGCCGTGCGACCGCAGAACAAATCGCATTATTACCTACTTGTACATGTACATTATATTTAAATATACTAATCGGCGAAAACCCAGCGTTTGTCGTTGAAGATTCCCTAACAGTAGGTTCTGGGTTCAATTCCCGGATTGGGTACTACTAAAATTTTCGACAACCAACACGACCAACGAGGCAGTCACGTTATATTAATAATATATGTATATACATGTAAAGCTGCATGTGCGTATGCGAGGAGCGTGATGACACGTAAAACAGGCTCTGCCGATTTGTCAGGGCAGAGGTCGTGCATTGCACGCGGTGCAATTTGCCTATGTTCCTTAAGGCTGGCGTGAAAACAATACAAATTATACCTGTATTTCCCCAAAGGGGTAGGCAGACAAACGTCGCACTGCCACGTTTCCTAGTTGTGTAATAGGTGTGCGAGGTAAGAGATATGCGTACCAATAATGAGGGCGTGTCGGCGCAGAGCGGGCTGAGCCGCTCCATCCGCGCGCTGCAGGCCGCGGCGGCCGCGCGCCTGGCGCTGAGCGCGGCGCTGCTGGCGCTGGGCGGCGTGCGCGCGCTGGGCGCCGTGCGCTACGCGCTGGCCGCGCCGCTGCTGCTGGCCGCCGCCGCCGCCTGCGCCTCGCTCACGCTCGTGCGCTGCGTGCGCCTGCGCGGTGCGTACGCCGCACTCGCCGCGCTCGCCGCGCTCGCCGCCTCACTCCACGCTCTTCCATTACACCTTGTTACTTACGATCGACTCGTTTTTTACGCCCAATTGCAACTTCATTCGTAACCTTATTTAATAATGTCCGTACCGTTCCTGCATCAGCTTGGCAACAGCTGATCGTGGAGGTGGTGCTGTCGCTGCCGGCGGTGATGTTCCTCATGTCCCTGTCGCTGCGGCTGAACGCGCTCATGCTGCCCACCATGGGCCGCACCGTCACCGGCTCGCCGGACTACCTCGTCGCCGCGATCAACGTGGCGCTGGCGGTACTCGTGTCGTCCGCTGTGGTAAGTGCTTTATGTGTGTGTTAGAGAAAGATGTCAACATATTTCTAACTTCGGAACTGATCAGAATCAGAAAATATCCTTTCCTCGTAGGTGCTAAAAATAACATATACCTACGTACTACGACCGCACGACAAGACTAAAAACAAGGAGGAGTGACGCCGATTAGGGGAGACTTATGGTCAGTAATAGACCTCCAAAAGATGATTATGATAATTACGTGCTAGTCAAGTATTGATTTGTAATGGATGTTAAGTATTTCTTAGCGACTGGATTCTTATTGGAAACGTTGTTTGTTTGTTTGTTTGTTTGAGCAGGACACTTAATGCATTCTATTTATTTCAGCATGTTTTGTTCGTTGTCCGATACGATACGATTATGTTTTAGTCGGGAATCGAACTGCTGTTCTCGCGCAAGCGGCTCTGGATCCCGATCGTCTCCCTGTCGGTCATCTGCGTCATCATCATGTTCCTTCCACTGAGCCCGTACAGAGACGACGGGCCCGCCAAGCAGCGGCATCAGTGGTTTGTGAGTATACATACATATTGTCACTTATTTTCCAGAAGTTGAGACTGAAGTTTTCTGGCTAATACGATCCCGGCAATATCTTTTCGCCTCTTCCACATTCTTTAACGTAGTTGATTATAGTGTATAATTAAATATAATCTATTCATTAAATGAAAACATTAATGCCCCGTTCGTTAAGGCTTCGAAATTACGATGCATGTAGCAATGATAAATCAGTGATATAGATTTCAGGCTTTTATCGGGTATAGAAGTATCGGGTTTAGTTCGAATCCATATACGCATATCATAGTTTCAATAGCATTATCGACAGTCTACTGGAGCCACGATCTTCAATATGGTAATGTTGTAAACATTTAGTACATATGTTAGATAATAATAAAGATGTTGTTTGCATGGATCTTATTAAGGCGTTTGATAAAGTGTAACGTAGCATCTTGTTATGCTTCTGCCTAATTTATTGGATTTCTGTATGTATTTCATTTTTCTTAATGGATCATTTGTTATGTTTATTCGTAACCAGCTTAGGTATAATATAATAATATTTTATTGCGTACCACATAGTGAACACACACCGAACGCGCGGCAACCTTCGTGCCAGGGAAGCTAATAAAATTCAAAGACGGGTTCACGATATCAAGTTTTTTTTATTTTTTTCTGCGATGCTATTCTACAGGTTGAAAATGAGAGTAATTTCGAATAGTTTTCTATTTTTGCGTAGGGGTTATCTTTACGTCTGTGTTTTCCGAAAGAGTAGGCAGAGGAACACGTCCAGGATCCACTTTGGCAAATTGTGCGACCCATCATGGAATAGGGAGTGAGTCTATTGTCATTTTCAATTTAATATAATAAAGTATAAAAGCACCCAACTCAGCCGTTTTATTGTTGATTTCTTTTCAAAGAAATACTTTCGAATTGGAATAATAACGAGTTTGACTTCAAGTGTTTTCAGTTTGACGGCCATATGCTTAAAAATTTCACTTAACCCTATTACAGATCTCGTCATCTCACGGTCTATGTATTGTAAAGTGAGCAATTATTTTCCACTTTCCGCACTCACTGCATTCATATTTAATTTACCTATTCGTTAATTGTATTAGAAAGATAGCGTTCATCTGCTTAATGTATGTGTACATTAATGCTTATGCCTTTATGTTTTTACATTTTAATTACAAATATTAAACAATAAAAATTTATTTAACTGGTCAATTAAAATTTTTTGTTCAAATTAGATACATGTTATTATCACTACGTTGTCAAATTTTCTAATGTAGACCCATTATATCTCCGTGTGTGTTCTTCGTGTGTCCCGGCAACGTAACGAGCGAAAGGGATGACGATATTTCACCTCACACTCCCTCGCTAAACACTCATGAATATAGAGCACCTCGCGTAGTGGGGAATGATTAGAAAGAGTCCACATAAACACACTCAGTTTTCGATTGTCACGATATACGAAAACGAGTATTAGATGCCTACATTAGCCACACATGTGAGGTAGGTAGAAAAAAGCAGCGTTTGCTTAGGAAATTCTAATCTCTACACACACTCGGGGACCAGGATCACAGGAGTCGGTAGGATGTGTATCCACGTATGGCTCCGTGTGCAATATTATCGACATACGCCATAGACATACGCATCGCGTGCGAGGGTTGTACGTGGCCCCCTAACTTACATTCATCCAACAGGAGCGGGATGCGAGACACCCCATCTAAGCAGGTACGAACAGGACGAAGCTGGTAGAGGGATGTGCGTTAGAAAGAGTTAGAAATCTCGAGGTGAGGAGACGGCGAGACAAGTTCGAGCCTGCGCATCTTGAGTCTGGTGTAAGGGTGGTCGCCCGCTCACTGCTCGGGCGATCTGCACTCCTGGTAGCCGTTGTCCATTTTAGGACAAAACTCGATAAAAAAGGGCGTTTTGAAAGAGGGATCCCGCGGAGGTCTGTATTAGCGAATCCCTGTGGATTCGCTAATTACAGGCAGGTCGGGGAATCGCCGGAAGGTTTTGTAAGAACGTGTGGGACATTTACGTAGAACAGCATATAATGACTAGAAAATATCGATTTAAAATGTTAGTGGTACAGAAGTCATACTATGTATATCAAATGTATGTATTAATTTGTAATACTTTAAAGTTTGTATATGTTTAAATCTCTAGTAGACATTTCCAGTAATGCCTTGGAGTCTGGATATGTGCCCGGGGTATGGCAATAGGCTCACCACCTATTCCATAGAGGGACGTAAAGGTAACTGGTGAAACGTTTTATAGACCTGATGTTAAGTTTAGATATCTTTTTTAAATACACACATACTTACAACTATAATCTAAGATAAAGTAATTGACGTTAACTGAAAGCCCTTGACCTTTTACTACGAGTCGAAGTAATCAGCAAGTCAAATTACAAGAAAAAAAAAATACCAAGACCACTTAATGTTTGCTTCTTTACCCTTATTACGAAAAGCGATTCGTGACGATTTAAAAATCATTAAGTGAATCGGAACACAAAGGTTGATACTGATGATTTCGTTTTAATGAAAAGCCAACGGTTACCAATTATTGGACCAAGAAATGGGTTTTTAAATATGTCCGATCCTCTAATCCCAACCTTGTCGTAAGTGTTTGAATGAAATAGCTGTAATGATTATGTAAAACCGCGATAATATTGATTATTTTATTATTAGTTTAAATAGATTTAGACTTTAACTGCTTCGTTAATCTAGAGGTTGAAAACTCGACTATCGAGCAAGAGGTTCGGGGTTCAATTCCCGAAATCGCTAAAGCAATACACCGGGCTCTTGTATCGCGCCCGGCGTATGGCAATAAGCTCATACCTTATAGCAAGGAACGTATAACATTGCAGGTGAAACGTGGAAGTGCTACGCTCCTCTGCCAACCTCTTTGGACACATTCAGGCTTGATGTTGCGTAGAGTTCGACTGTCAATTACAAATGCAAAGTTGCCTCAATACTGCATGATGTTGTGTCGGCAATGTAATCTCTATAAGGCAGAGGGTACCTGTACTGAGCAAGTTGGCATATCCAACAAAATGTAATAATTACACAGGCTATCCTTACAACAGAAGCACATCATATATAAGTATTAAAAAAATAACGTAATACCACGCCTGTAATCCCCAACTAGGTAGACAGAGGAGCGTAGTACACTTCCACGTTTCACCAGTTACGTTTACATTCCACTATGGAATAGGTGGTGAGCCAATTGCCATAAACCGGGCACATGTCCAAACTCCGAGCCACAACTAGACAATCTAAATTAGAAAAATCCAGTAGAGCTCGACCTGGGATTTGAACCCAGGACCTCCTGATCGGCGATCGCGCTCGCAACCAACATGACCAACGAGCCCTTGGTATGGGATATGTATACAAACATTACTTACATTAATTAATACAATAGTTATAGTATACGCCACCAATATACTTTGGTCCATGTGGTGTGCAATAAGGTGGATCCTTTCATAGTTCATTATCATTTTCGGGCTCAATCAAGAGACGGCTGATCGCTTCCATTGTGACGACGAGGACGTCGCCAATCGACCGTGAAACACGACTTTTGTGTTGTGTGCAATCTATAGCTCCATTTCAAATATAAATGAGACGTAAACTACTTAATTAGGCGATTAACATAATTTAAAATTGGAAGAGTTTTTTCTTTTTTTTCATCTAAACGGCCAGCGATCAGGGTTTTTGATCTTGGATCAAACGATTTCAAAACTAGACCGTATATCATACGGACGAACGAATTGTATATTTTTGCTTAATAGCAATAGACTCGACTTTAGCTATGTTGCGTTTTGGACTGATGTTAAACGAGATGGTGCCTAGAGGAAAAACTAGTTGCAGTAATGGACTAATGTAAACATTTATACAATATTTATAACACATTCCAAGCAACTTTGTGTTGTATAAAAATGCAATGAAAGTCAAATTATTGTAATAAAAATAAGATCTTAAAAAAACTCATCTTTAAGCGATTGATAAATGCAATAGTCCTATTTAATAAATACGTTTTTTGAGCGACCGATATATACATACGACGGTAGGTTCCAATCAATACTCCAATTTAATAAACGCATTGTATGTATTCGCATCCGATAAAAGTCGGAATTAACGTGACTCTCTCGCATCCGTCCGTCGGTAGCTTGTGTATGTACATGAAAGTTTCACGCGATACTGTTTGTGTGTTGGAACAGCCACTCGCGGTGCGGTCCGTTAGCGTGACGTTATCAGCGTAACGGCAGCATTGGGTACTTATGTTTAGCTTGACGTCCAATATTACTTGTACAGATACAGGAGCAACGAGTCACAGTAATGACGATAAAAATAATATTACTATTAAAATAAACGTAAACGTAAACGTAACTGGTGAAACGTGGGAGTGTTCTACACTCCTCTGCCTACCTCTTCCGGGATTACAGGCGTGA
>DWDU01001780.1:0-13912 GCA_018245575.1 Jemadia suekentonmiller
CTGGTGAAACGTGGGAGTGTTCTACACTCCTCTGCCTACCTCTTCGGGGATAACAGGCGTGATGTTACGTTTACAATTATTGCAATATATGAATTTCATAATAACAAAACCAGGAATGTTCTGGTCATTTGACCTAAATTCAGAACGAGGTTATTATACAAAATGTCAATGTTAACCTTAAAATTCCAGCTCGAGCATCTCATACAGAGGAGTTATGGCTGACGTCAACATAAATCATAATATTGTACACAAACGTAGAAAACTTCGACCTTAAATGGCTCAATAATAAAATATAACAAGTGAATCACCATGACACCCTTCGTGTCATTTTTATTCAAAATCAAATCATTACATAATCATATTTATAACATTCAATATTTATTATATCATGTAGGTCGATATATTTGACAAAAAAAATTTCATTGTTGATTTATACGCATGATTAATCAAAACCTTGTTTTATAATTAAAGTTCTTGTCATCTTGTGTTGTATGTAAGAAACGAAACTTCAAAAAATGTGTCAGTAAAAGCCAGAGTCATCTAGTTAGTGTTAGCTTCGGACACAATCTGTCTAATTAGTTAAAAAACATATTAATACCCGCCCACGTATCTACGATGGTCGAGAAAAATGACTACATCTCAATACGTCTACATGAGTATATTGTAAAACTAATAGCGTAAGACCACAGAATTAACACAATTTAATCAAGGATTTAAATGACGAACATTTAGTTAAACTACACCCTTACAGATTCGAAAAGAATTATCGTAGGAAGAGAGAAGAAAAAGTATATTTTATAAATTGACGTCACAAAGGCACATGAGTTCTAAAATGAAGTACACACCCCTACCAAAAGCTTGATCACCCTTGTTTGAATCAGTATAGTTTAAAGTTAGTAGTAAAGTTAGCAGTAACAGTAAGAAGTAACGGTTAGAAGTTAGTAGTAACAGTGAAAAGTAACAATTTGAAGATATGTATTAAGGCAAAATTAAGTTGATGCAAAGAATTTTAATCTTTTCCTAAGTAAAAAAATATCGCATGACAGTTAATCGTCTGATGTGAGACAAGGCGGTAATATGAGACTTAAACAATACAACCCACGCTAGTATTGGCGTCTGCACCGACGGTTTCCTAATGTGCAAATAAAACCGGGTCAAGTGCTTAATAGACTCCACATTTGTAGGTTCCGTACATTATTGATTTTTTTCAATAAGAAATGTCTTAAAAACAACCTATCTCGACTTTGTCTAAATCGGTGTTTCAGGGATCAGAATCTCCATACATATAACTGATACTAGATATATTATATACGGCCATACTATATTGTCGAGATTAAAGCCATTACCAAAAAGTGCGAACTTTATATGTTCTATACGTTTTTTAAAAGATCTTGTGCTTTCGAAATAATGTGTATATCAAATAACGATATTAATTCTCTTTTTTGAACAGACATACATGAAAATACTGAACAAAATAATTATAAATAATGTTGTATTATTCACAATTGCTATATAAAAAGTGATTACGCATTGTCAAATATATATTTTAAATTTGATACTATTTTAAAAGTGACTATTTAAGCTATTTCAACATATCATTTAAACGAGTGAACGTAACAAACGTTTAAGCTATTTCAACATATTATTTAAACATATGAAGCAACGTATTAAAACACAACAATAATTTTATATTCTCAAACAAATATATTAAATATGGTAGGTAGGTCTGTGGGTAGGTAGAAGCGATCCCGCTATCCCCGCATTTAATTAAAGGGTGAATATATAAGAACAATACCCCTTTGCGGTTGCATTCATACCCGGAAGAATCCTCACGCTGCATATCCTTTCCTTACAAACGCCGCACCGCACGTGCGTTCACCCCTAACACTACACTAAAACAGATGTTACCATGTATATTTAATATTGATTGTAATTACACTTCGTCGAGCAAAAACACCAATATGTATGCAAGTAGGCCGCATATTTACATAATAAAGAATGAGCTACGCATTAACATAAAAATTAACTAGCGTGGGGATTATATGCAGAACCTTTCAGGGGAGGCCTTTGTCCAGTAGTCAGCTACAATACCCGATGGCGATGCTATAGATCGCTTTAGTGTATATCATTTGTATTATTATACTATCGCGCCAGGTAATGTACAGGGTAGGTAGATAACGCCGAATGTCAAATATCATTATCGATACAAAACCTGAGATGCTTATTACACCTGTATTAATTACCTGTATACGTATTTAGTCTCTATAATTCTGTAATAACAAATTCATTGTTTTAGAAACACTGAGTGGGTGGAAAACATAGGTCAAAAATATAATATTACTAGTGTTCTATGTTATTTCCCAAATACGTTCAAATGACCTTTAAAACAGTCCAGTCAGGATTTATGAGTCCGTGACCGTTTTGAATTGTTATTACGCTACTAAAAATGGCACATCAACTTATAGAAATATAATATTCATGCGCATTTATATACCTATAATATTTATCTCAGAGCTAACATTTTAGCGTGTTATTTTTTGTTTGTTATTGTGAACGAACAAGGGAATATGATGTGAGTGAGTGAGACTAAATGTTAAACACGAAATGTAGGTTAAAATAGAGATTTTGGCGCTCGATGTCATCTGCGTATCTCATGCGAGATGGCGTGATGTTATAGTAAAAGTGAACTGGGGGAAAATATTTTAAAAACAGGAAATCGGCAAGCTCGTTATTAGCCTGTATGTTAATATGGAAAATATTTATATAGCGAACGTCCATAGCATTATCATTATCCCTCATTGACTTACATCACACAACATGAGGAGAACTCTTAACTGAATGACGAATTATCTGTTTAACAGCAAATAACATAACATTCCTGCAAATTTAACACATCGCCGTGATATTTTTAACAAACTTTGAATACAAACATTTAATATGGTACTGATATGCCCAGTATTCATTCTGTAGTTATGATATAAACTGGCGAATTATTTCATTGATACTATAGAATGACGGTTAATAATATTTATGCGTATAAACAGTCATTATTTAACAGGCCGCATTACTCAGCAACTTTCTAATTGGACAAATGTACATTAATCAGACGTCTCCTATGAAAAGACCATAGCAAAGTACCTTTACATGACGTAGATGGTACAAAATCTTGTTCTCTACCCACCCGTATATGAAATAGCCGTAACAATATGTATGTACGTGAAAAACGAAGCAGAGATTATTTCTCAGGTCTTTTTATTACGGCATATGGCATCTTCAGGGCGTATAAAGCCGATAAAACTAATAATAATTTTTATTTACATTCATTTGACTCCAGAAATCAGAAATGTGATTTTAAATATTACGTAATTGTAAAAGTACAAGCCGTAAGTTAAATGTGGAAGGCCTACGGACCTAAGCAACGAATATCGACGTAACAAAACTAAGCGCACGCAACGATAAGGAAAATCAATGCTAGGCGGCTGCTTCTATCACTTGAACAAATCTTTGTTGATAGGTTTTTGTATAGACATACACTCTAACGATTCTCAATACACTTACAATAACACTAACAAAAAACAACGTATGACGTATCTACAATTCAAAGTTGTCCCCAGCGACCATCAAGATAATTGATTTCAAATTCAAATTAATTATATTTCCCAGCGTAAAGGTTTAGAGTGACATAAGGTTTAAACAGCATCATACTCGTAGATGTGCTGGGATATAAGACCACGGACTCGCGGACAAGTGTCTGAAGTGTTTGTCGGAACTCACTAACAAAGTTTATGTTCCCAACAATGATGAGCGTGAAGTACGAAGGGTCGTAGGGCCAGCCAGGCGCATACATACACTGTTCGAATATGATTTGCCTGCAAAGACTTGACACTTCATAAAGTCTCAAGCAACTGTAAATTCTTAACAATGTACAATTTATTACACAATACCAAAACACAGCTAGCTCCCTAGTCATAATTTAATACAGACCCTCGTATTGTGAACACGAAATGGTTTCCTTAGCACGCTAACTTCACTAATTTATGCTGATATATATCGAAATTTAATGAGAGTTATTCTAAAACCTGACGATTTCCAATTACGCGTGTACTGTATTCAATATATGAAAACATACTGCAATCTAAGAATATTTCTAGATTAAGATTCTGGAACATCTTCCATTCAAACCGAAAATTTGATCACGTAGAGTAAACGTCACTGGTATTAATAAATGCGGTAAAAAAGTAAAACAGCACAAATTTCATTATCATGACTTTTATCACGTTATTATATTATTATGCTTATCGCAACTATTAATGAAAAAATATTAGAAATACTGCTGTAATTATTTTATTTATTTATTTAAGGCTAACTAATTTATTTAAGCATTATAATATTACTGTCAGTCGTTTGCCCACAATTACAAGCGAGCACAGGGATTTGCAATAACTGCGCTCGGATATAAATTTTATACGCGTTCAAATTTATATTAATTTGATAACGTTATGGTTGAAATTGCAATTTATAAAACATTAATATTAAAAAATAATAAAATTATATGTTATTTAATGGTTAGAGCGATGATACTATAAACGCCGTGCTCCTTTCTTATGTAACGGTGAGCTGTATGAGTACACATTTATACTTAATTATTTTCGACTAAATATTCTCGGTGGAAAAGCTCATAGATATAAAATGATTATATCAGTGACAAATATAAAGTATAAACGTTACTTACGTGTATACAGTTAGTAGCATCCAGCACTGAAGTCGCGCGCCGGGAAGCCACGTGACGTAGCGACCAGTCAGCGCGCAGTCGATACAAGATACAATATAAAGCATACCACCGCAGTGGCGACTCCGGTACCGCGCGCTCAAGAGCCCAGATCTCTTCGCGTATTGGTAACTTATTATCTCTATCTGGCCGATTTTGTGACTATGACTAGTTTAGTTTCAGAATTAGCGTTCTCTCCTGTATTTTCGTACTTAGCTCGTATCGAGAATTTGAAGGAATTTCGAATAGGACCGAATCGATTGGATGTTTAGTATCGTTGTTAATCATCTACTTGTCTAAGCAACGGCCGTCACCCGAGCTGAAGCTGATGTCCCGTGACGCAAAGTATGTAAACACGGAGATCGGTCTGGTCGAACCACACCCCAGCATTTTTATTTTATAGCGGTTAAAAAAAACTTTTTTTTTTCACTTTCAAAAATATTAGTTACGGCCGCCCACTGTCGCAATGTCCAAGAGGGACACTTCCATGATGCACCTGAAACAATAGAAACGACATTTAATTATTTGATAGATTGCAATTTTCACGAATTCGTTATAAAACTATACATGCATGCCAACCCGAGCCGGTCAAGCGATAGCTGAGCCATAAATAAATCACACCTTCGAACAACGCCAAAGTATTTAAACGCTACCAACACATAAAAAAAAAATTCTTGCAACTTCAACGCATAAAAAAACCAAAGTCGCCCGAGAATTGTGCAAGATCACAACAGTGAAATCATTAAACAAAGTCGCTGCCAGGAATTGAGGTGTTTATTATATCGACCTATGTTCATTCCGAGTCATTCCGCAAAAAAAAATAGGAATCCAGGTAAACTCGGACGACGTTTTTTGCGCTCCTAAGAACTTATTATGCGGGATTTATGTCACTTTTTGTATCGTCCAAGCTAATTATTGTTATCTGCTTTCTGCTTGACCATAGAGCATTTTCTATACAGTAATAATGGCCCACTAATTCTCATGACACCTTTTGCAGCCGAAGCGTCAATCGCGCGAAGTTGAATGCCATTGTGAGGCCGGACAAAGCCACCCGCAAGCCCTATCGCTCTTTAACGTTTTTATTTGCACCGTGGATATCTTATTCAACTGCATCTACACCTTCCTTCCACATTTATTACTTTGGCACCATTTCTCTCTCTCTAATTGCTGTTGCTCACTTCGTTTTACAGCTGATTTACCATACTGACTCATTGAATCGTCGACCCTAATGCGCTCACAAAGGAATTTGCAAATTAAATTTTTTTCGTGCCGCGTATTGGTTTGCGGCAACGGAAAAAAGTAACAATAAAATATCGAATTTAGAACGGCAATCCGGGCGTGGGGCTTATTATTTTAGCCAACAAAGTAGAAAACCATTTACAATAAATCATTTTGAATGCTTTCTTGCTTCCCATGCGTCGAGCGGGCGACGCAAAGGGTGATTTTTGTCTGAGTATACATAAATAAAGCTGAAGGCTCGAGCGCGGATCTCAGGTACCTTTGGTTTTGTGTGCACTACCGAGAAATTTTAAACCTGGAAGTGACATCTTACCTCACTTCCTGATTAATTAGAAGCAATTCATTTTCGCCTGATTATTAACTTTTTGTGTTTTGTCAATTATTAAATACGTATTGCTTAATAAATCTACACATATTGCCCCTCATATGAAATTGCCAATAACGAAAAATAGTCAAAAGCGTATCCAATTGATAATATCATTAACAAAGTACACTGGATCAATAAATCCAATGACACAACGTCTAGAGTGAAGATAGAATTTTCAAGAATTAAATTTAATAATGTACGTATTTACTACTGCGATGAATGTAATAAAAGTAAACCGACTCACGCACTGAAGGTCGTGTGCGGCGGAACCAAAAATAAAACAGGAGCCGCCCGCATAATGAAAAGTACCTTGATAACCTCAGGAATGTCGAAGTTTTAGTTAATTAGGTGTCAGGAGAACGAGGCAGATTATAAATGATCAATCACGTCAAACAATAATAAAGTTGTTAACTATGATCTACATTTGAAAAAGACTTAAGCATCGAAAAATTGTTACAGCAAAATTTCCCCATACAATAATAGCTTTTATTGAGACCGACAATTAGTTAACTATCATTGTATTTTCACGCTAGATCCCTAATGGTATAGGTAGAGAGTGTGGAGTGTTAAATATCTTTATTTCAGAAAATTTTCCTTATAATCGTTGCCTACATGTGTGTAAGCGTGTGTGTTTGTATATGCATCTGTATGCGTGATTGCTGCATGTGAGTGTGTTTGTGTGTACATGCCTACATATGTGTATGCGTCTATGAATCAACGCAGTAAATTTCTAAATAGTTGACGCTCTGATTCTCTATAGGTTGTGAAGTCACCTCTTAACTATAAAGAAAAGATTTCTTTCTATACCAACACATTCGCATTGAATAGCTCTCGACACTTGTGTCAAGACGTACTAAGGCGGAAATAAAACGAAAGGCTTACACTGGTTTCAAGTAGATAGCTGTATTTGTATTACGCGAATAGATAGTGGATTTGCGATAAATATTGTATAAACAATACTTTAATTAGTATTCAATAATATAACATTAGTGGGTATTTTCGATAAGATAACATCTTGGATAATAATAAAATGGTAATATATAATATTAATAATATTCTTAGGTGGACTGCTGTATATGTTTGCATGAACTTATTGTTCCTATCTTCTGCGACCCTTCTATCCAATTACGTCATTTTATTCTATGTTATTATTATTTGCAGTTTTAGTGTAGTTTACGTAGTATTCTCATAAACTTAAGTAGTATAAAGTCAATTCTATAGTATTAAACTATTTAAACAGACAAAATAAAACAATGTAAATTGTAATATTTAATAAATAAAAATCTCGTGTCACAGTGTTCGAGATCGAACTATTTTGTGTATATATGGTCGGTCTAAGAATTGGTCGTAGACTATTTTTATACCCCTAAGCGATAAGGATGGCCCTAACCAGTAAAAAAAAAATATTTTTATGACGAATTTTTCTTTTATATTTCTTTAGATTTGGTATCAGAAAATACCTATGACTCTAAGTTTTCGCTTTCCTGCCCCTACCTTCCATTTTGGTATTACATTTTACTACTTTTGTATGAACAATATCCAAATAATGTAACCGTCGTTTGTTTTTCAAACCTTTAAAACAATGTAACACAATAAATTCTTTATTTTTCATTTAATAACCAAAATATTAACTAGATATAATTTATATACCAGAACAACGTTTCCCGTGTCATTATGCTTATATTATGATACATATAATTAGTGCGCTCTAGCCGATTCCAGTAATGCCTACATCCTGTCACCGCGCTCGCTCTTAAGGTACTCACAGACCACACCGTAGTTTAGAAGTGTGTGTTTGCTAAACGATTAGAAGCACACGTAGCGGTCCCCGGGTTGCATAACGCACGTTGTAATGAAAAGCTGTAAGCTCATTTGAATTTTATTACAAGTCGCTACTCGCGTTCACCTCGTACTGGCCTGAGACGCGATCGCTTCGACTTTTTATAAATTATACAGCATGCATTTCATGTATTTGATGAATATAAAAATAAATTATTTACATGTTCGTACACAGCTACTTGAACATGTTTTTAAATTAAATATCATTTGCTAATACTTTGAGCGATATTTTGGTAAAGAAAATGAGTCATCTTAGAATTATCAACAGTATTTTCAAGTTGTGGAAAATCTGCCACTTTGCCATATCCAGCCTAGCGGGCCTTAAATCTCCTTATTATCTGAGGGTACTCTTGTTAAAGAATGGAGCTATGAAAATGTAATGATGATAATGACGATGTTCTGAAATTTATCTGATAATATAACTTTTGTTAGAAATACGAAAGAACATAACATCATGCCTGTAAAGTCCGAAGGAGCAGGCAGAGGGGTGTGGTGCACTTCCACGTTTCGCCAGTTACTTTTACTCACTAAATCTTAGTCAAAACGAAAAATAGCCTAAATGAAACTTTTTCACTTTCTTAACTCAATTAAGGCATAAAAACCAACCACCGATAAGATTTCCATGCCGAACAAAGCTAATATCGTTAACGAAATGAGTAATAGCTTTTTGTATTTAAATGAAAAAACCAAAATTACATTACCCAAGTTTCACCACTTGCACGCTAAGGTCAGATGGAAATTCCGCCACGAGGGCCAGCCCGTTTAAAGAAAAGCCTTTATAGTCCACATTTTACTGTACAAATTTATTTATTTATTCTTGTGCATCATCTTACTTATACTGTGGCTTACTTAATGCATAATAACATTCTCTCTAAGTGAACATTAATACAATGTGCATTATAATAAGTGATATTATTTATTGCTTCATATATAACACAAGAATGCATCACGCCTGTATTTCCCCGAAGGACTAGGCAGAGAAGTGCAACCTCCCACGTTTCTCCAATTATATTATACGACTTATAGAAACAGTTTATTTCATATACAGTACATAACAAGAATGCATATTTTTAATAGAGATTTATGCCTAATTCTCTTATAATATTTTTTTAAAGAGCTATAGGGAAACCCCTACAGCTTATGAAACAGTGGTAATTATTCACCATACGCCGAAAAAACTATATGTTTATATGAAAAAAGATAACATCACGCCTGTAATCCCCTAAAGGGTATGCAGAGGAGTATAATACACTCCCATGTTTCACCAGTTACGTTTACGTCCTACCTTAGAATAGATGGCGAGGCTATTGCCATACACTGGGCACATTTCCAGACCAGAGACGCTACTAGAAAATCCAAATGAGATAAATACAGTAGTGGCTATTAAGTTATTTGTATGAATAAACGAAATAATTTTATATCATTATTTGGATAACTGTATAAACTGATATTTTCCTTATTGTAATATACTATATTATATTTGTTATCATCATGAAAAACATCATATCACATATTTCGGAAATCACGAGTCTCTGAAATCAATATATGGAGAGAGTGATAAACTTATAATAAAAACATGAGATCTTTAAGAATAGAGATATTTGCACTCAGTGCTCTCTGCCTACCATGTAAAGGATTTAACGTGACGTTATAAAAACTATACGAATAATTACAGTGCTCAAACTATTTTGCCTTAACAAAACAGAATAGCAATTAATCATAGTAATACTCGCTGAATGCCTGTGTAAAAAACTTTAGATTAATGTATAAAATGACTGTCAAAGAAAGCTGCAAGTCATAAATAAGTCATGCTTTTGATATTTCTCTATTAAAGTCGGACGCTCTATTAAATTATGTAAATAAAACACAAAATTACCTAGAGTCATAATTTACAGTAGGCGTATTATCTTTTTACGTGCAAAAGCAAAAACATTTATCATATTTGTAACAAAAAATTTATATGAATATACGTATGTTATATTAGCTTTAATGTCGAGATAATCAATAATTTAATTAAAGTTTTTTAAACCAGAAGAACAGAGCCCTCTTTTGCAAGCACTCTGTTTTCAAAGAGGGCCTAAGACTATTAAAATTTGTGTATCAAAAAATGTTTCATTCACCATTATAATCGTCTTCAATGAGTTGATAACATGGTACTTCCAATGTTGGACATATGTCGACCACTCTTAAATGAGAAAGTTTAAGGCCATAATAGTATTTGATTAAGATAGAAGTCATAATTTAATTTTGACAATAATACATACGTAATTAGATATTTTATTAATAAATGTAGGTACTGTAATTAAAAATACCTACCTATATTTAAATAACAAAATGAATTTATCTTCAAGTCTTCTCCCGAAACGCTAATCTAAACAAATTTTCGATACGTTCGTTCCCGAATAATGCGTTTGCCGTCAAAGCATTGTATGAAATGAATTAAATATTGAAATAACTTAAATACATATAATCCATATTGTAACAAAAAATATATCAAAACATTTTGTTTAATTATTTTCCAAGTCTAAGTCTAAGTGCTGGACCCGGCCCAGGGGAGGTCATGACTCTCATCCCCCCCCCTTCACCCATAGATCCGCCCTTGCTTCGCATTTAGGTACGTCAGGTATTCTACGTCAAACGTGTCAAGCATATAAATTATATGTTATTTATGAAACAAGTCAGATGCTTGAAAATAAAGTACCAAAGGAATGAAATTGTGCAGTTTAACTTTACGCTCCCAACGTATTGTCAAAAACTTTAACGTCGACGCGTGTAACGTAGAAGTTTCTCCGCGAACAATAAATCATTACCCACTTTTAAAGAACGTCGCCATTTTGTCTAAGCTCCACTGTTTACGTCTACGGAACAGAAGACAGGACGCTCGTAATGTAACAAACGCGTGGATAAACTGAAAAGAATTTAAATTTGGAACGCATAAATCAAAAGTTGAGAACGGTGCACTTTGGGAGATTCGAAATGGCTACACTGTCGCCGCATGATATCAGTCAATGACAGCGCGAAACGCAGCGGCGACCCGTCTTCCCGCGTCGAAAACAACGCCACGGAGGAACATTGTCGCGGAAAGTCAAAACTAATCGTAAATCACCGAGTTTCTAAACAGACGGCCCGTTCCCAAAATACAAAATCAAATTAGGAAATTATATAGACTGTATGTGTGCCGATAAATCTGAACGCACCTACCCATAGGGCAACGTACTTATTAGATGTTTGCGCGCGAACTACTTAACGTAAGAAAAGTAGAAGTTGAAATATTCAGTGCACCTCGTTACGTACGTACTTATATGGACCATTTCAGTCTACGTGTGAATTCGTATGTTGATTTTATGTATTAGAGTAACATTTTGTGCAGTACTAAAACGTCACTTTATATGATATTGGAATCGTTTGGAAACAAATATATTTTGTTCAAAGCCAAGAAATATTTTAGCCAAGAAAATATGTGTATAATACAATTTAAAAGAGATAAAATTCGTACCTACATGAATAATTCTACACAAAAAGACGAGATCATTTCACACGTCTTTAAGACATAAATGTTCGTTTATACTAAACTTATTTTAATTCTGCGCCTGTGTGGAGCGCTAAATGCTTATAACATTTCACTCTACCATATTAATGCCGTACAATTAGGAGCCTTATAACAATATAAAGTGGCAAGAACTCTAGCACCAGACATAATAGCCCTAACAAAGTGGCAGATGGATATTAATGCGTGTAGTAAGGAGTAAGGCTTCGTGGGCCAGCGACGGGGAATTTATGTGCGAAAAACGTACTGCTGAGTGAAGTGTTTTATTGAAATAGCCTGGCTAAGGGTGATTACATACATGCATTTCTAACACTATTTTTTTTTGTTTTATTCAGCCCTTACATCGAAATACTTTATATATGGCCATATATTATTAAAACTTTTGACATTTTTTTGCTTATTTTCGTACTATACTGATAAATAGTGTGACCGTTGATATAACTATCAACGTTATACCGTTTATGTAGGATAGACCTTTTATTCTTTGATAAATAAATGTTATTTGTGGAACACATACACTCACTCACTTCTAACGAAAGTATATGATGCATGCACTCTTCCATTCTTCTAAAATTATTGGCTGTTTACTTTGGAATGGCATAAAGCGTGAAATTATGCGTTAAATTTAAAAGTACTTTATAAAATAAAATAAAACTTGCGTGCGTCATAAAATGACTAAAAGTTGTTTTTTGGTAATAGAAATACACGTTAATATCATTTGAAAAGCGAATTACATGCATATGACATTTAATTTCCTAAATTCAAAAAGATGACACATGTGAAATGGCCCTTGCGACTATCACCTAGAATAATATCGTACTCGGGCCTCGTAAAGTGATTTACACTAAGCGATACAACTTTATACAATAATGTTGTTTGTAAAAAGTTGTATTGAATGCTTTTGAAGCTTCTCGAGTAGGTACTTTGCTCATTGAAATTTCTATGTTGCATTTGTTAGTGTGAAATGTATAGTTTTGAAAACATATAAGTACAAGAATTTGTAATTTTATTTTGTTTCGTAAGAATTCGTATTCTTGAGCCCTTTGTACTTTACTGTTGGAAACTGGTCTACTTTCAGAATGGTTGCTTAACCATATACTTACGACCTTTCATATAAGGGCAGGGCGCGATGGCGCTCACTGCTGGAGGCCTATGTCCAGCAATGGACTGGGATAGGCTGATGATGATGATAATTATGAGGGTCATATTCTGCCAAGATGGCCACCTGCTGGCGGACTTCAATTATCTTATAGAACATTATGGAAATAATCTTAACACATTAAAGAAATAATCCTTTTCCCAGTTAAAACATTTGTTAAGTTCGCAAAGCCTAAAGGAAAGTGTTATAATACGAATTTAAAACTATTCCATTACGTTTAATCATTCAAAAAGAACTAAAACAATCACCATATGATGAGAACCAAAGTAATTTACTAGGGTTGTATCTATTAACAATAGAAATGACCTCAATATTAATCATAACTCACTAATAGATTGAATATAATATCTAACTAATAAACTTGAAGTAACAAACAAAGAAATCTGCGTGAAACGGAAATCAATCGAATAACTATGACGTCACTAACTGGATGTCATTTTGATCCAGTACCTACATATTGTGTGTGAAATAAAAATGTCATAACAGTATGTACTGTAATATAAACCGGCTTAGTAATTAATCAATAACTAATATCAGTATTACACTTAGTCTTGCGGTTATATTTAATTCAACACCAATCTATAAATACTAAACCGCTGAGTTCATAATTAGAAGCTTGTTAGGTTTCTATGGTAAGCAGTGTTTAGACAGCTGAGTTCAATTTCATTCTTTCTATTCCTTTAACGCTATCCACTTAGCTTATCTGGAAGAAATATAAATTTGATAACCATACCGATTTTCGCATTAAGTTAATTCGCTACTTACTCTTACGTTTACTTACTCTACATAATTACACTCACTCTACTTTGTAGAGTTTGAAATTGTAAAATGTTTTTAAAAGTAACGAAAGGAGTAATTTTTATTTTATGAAACGCACTAATACTTTAAAACAAGTTACGTTAATTTCGTAATAGCATCTCTGAAGAGTTGATACTTACTTGTAATATAAATAGTTGCGGCAATGTTATACGTACATGGCATGCTAAAATATAT
>DWDU01001781.1:0-13912 GCA_018245575.1 Jemadia suekentonmiller
CCATAGTTCTATTTTAGGCATAACAGACCTCGATATCATACAGTGGCGAAGATTATTCCCACATATAATTTTTCTTACCAAAGAAAACTCAACAAAGTGAAATTCGTCGATCTCTTCCCGATAACTCACCCAATGGGATCGTAAATCGAACTGGGGCCATAACTCGCGCGGGTTAATTACGAATAAATAAATAAATAATTGAATGTGAGCAGCCGCGGGCCTAATCGATCGTATCCAGAGGTGTCCGAGGTGCTAACAAGACCCGGCAGCGCTGGACGTGTTTGCTTTGTGGTCCCACCAAATCTCCGTGTACATTTCTTTGAATTACCCGTTGCTTTATCGGTAAATATACATGTTAAGGATATTAGCTATTTATGTATTATTTGTTTGATTGATAAATATTTTTATTTATATCGATTTACGGTTCGTTGTTGTAAATATATGAAACATTGGCCACATATTATAACATCGTATTATTTGTTTGGTGACTGATATTTCGATATTTTGATGTATAAAAAGTGTTCTAATGAACCAATTTTAAATAAATGATATCTGAATTTGAATTTGATAAATCTCTTTCAATAAATTATGTATAAAAATGTTATGATTTCTTTTAACTACTATAATCGTAATATTAGATCCAATTTGAAATTTCATGAGTTACATCATGCACGTTAATTCACTGGGGTGCGATTAATTTTGTTTTATAATTGGATTTAAAGATTAGCGTAAATGTGTAGTTACAAATGTAAAAAAAAAGTTACACTCACATCTTTTGATGTGAGCTACGTAACTGATACATGCGATATAGTTCCAAAGATAGTAGAGTCCACGGAAGCATCTATTGTCCTATTCATTTTTTGTTTGGACGATTGACGCGTATCCATTTCCTAAGCCGAGAATAGTTTCACCTCCTAGCTATGAAATAAAGGGCATCACTCGTCGTCCGTCGGCCATCGAAATATACTGTGGAGATGTCACAGATTGCCGGTCGTTAGGAGGTAATTAGCTCACGGATCACTCATCGTTGTCTATTTAAATAACGGTGAAAAATAATTTATATCCGATGTAGGAGCCGTACGGGCTGAGTCACGGCCGCTATTCGCGAAAAATTCGAATCTAAACCATGGACAAATGGAATCTTTTGTTTTTCAAAGATTTTACTTATAAAAGTTCGATTCCAAACCATAGTTATGTACCAAACCATAAACTGGTTGTTTTGTTTTTGAAAGATTCTATTTTCTTTAATTCGATTCCAATCAATAGGCAAATCGAATCGTTTGTTTTTCAAAGAGGCTATATAAAAAAAGGATTCCAAACTATTGACAAATGAAATGTTTTATTGTTAAAAGTTTTCTAAAAAAATTCTATTTCGTAATTTTAACTGAGTTAAAATGGTTAAACTGAATTAAAATTAAAGCAAATGTTTAACTGAGTAATCGAGTAATGAGTAATCGAAAATTAACATTATAGTACAGGCTTAATAAACGCAATGTAGGTTCTAAAGCAGTTCAATGGTGGAATAGTATAATTATTTAGATGTTTCCTTGTTAAGTAATATTTTAAAGATGGTCTATGCTTACATTGAATTCCCCGAAGGGAAGGATTATGTTCAGCAGTGGACTGAATATGCTCATGATGGTGCTAAGTCCTTTCTGGCAAACTTTTTCGTCTTACTGTACCTACTTGATTTCTGTTAGTTAGTTTTCAAATATTGTAAAATATTTCAATACTTTACCCCAATTCTTTACCACTACGTCACTTCAACGATTTCTAAGTGGCACTGTCGTTTCAATTACATCTTTATTAACTACGGACATCTGTGCGAAAATTACATTTCTATACTTCAAACTCTACAACGTGATCAGCAATTAGTTGGTAGAGTGTATAATGTAAATTAAATAAGCAAGTTTTACCATTTCGTTTGATTGAAAACGGAATCCAGGTCGAGCGAAGGTGTGATGGATGGGCAGATACATTACCTCGCTCCCCGTCTCCCCCTCCTATCCTACCCTCCCCCCTCCTCTCGCCCCGCTAACGAGCGGCCAAAAGTGATTATTTATATGTGATGACAGCACTTCCCAGTTATACTTGTGATTTGGAAGCGGTGCAAATCGATGTTTAGATTCGTGTGGCTGACGTTTTCACGGCAATATTTTGAAGGGTTATTATTTTTATTAGTATAATGATGTGATTACGCTGTCTTTTATGTGGTAGACAGAGATCTAGAACCAAATATCTCTCTCTATACTTGTGTTTTGCTATGCTTCTAATTGTTACTAAATTCTAAAGATTCTATTACCCGTTTTGTTTTTTAAAGCCAGCGGATAAATGTCCCAATCATTGAAGTATACTTAACAATAATTTCTGATCCTTCTACCTGTCTTTACCACAGCTGGATAACCTGGATGTGACATATTTATTTTATAATCACGTCATTTTTGTATCCTGCAAGTTACATATATTGTGTTCCAATGAAGCTAGCAGAACTTTAAGTAAAACAATTATACTGTTAAGATTAAACAGTGATATGTAAGCCTACTATTTCTTAGTGTACCTTTATTGTAGTTTAGAAACACTAAAAATCTTATGCCAACTATTACTAACAGTCTTATTCTTGCAGTCCTATAAGGATGGTCCTATTCGATATAAGTTGCCTATAAGCTGCAGCGGTCACTTGTCTGCTGCCTGCTCGTTTGTTACTTCATCCAATAAAAAGCATTTCATACAACGCATCAACATACCGACGTAACTCTGCCAAGTGTTCCATGTGAAGACAAATATTGTACGTATCGCAGTATTTAGTTTGGTTTGTATGTAAACTGTAAACGGCGAGGTGCGGTACATTTATAGGCGCTGGTAGGTGCCTAGTGTCCGCTGGCCAGTATCTAAGTGGGCGCCGGATATACGTATCGGGTTATCTCATATCCGCACAATTATGTGTGCGTTTCTCACGGATGTCACCTGTTTCGCTCTCGCCAATGGGGAATATTGGCTGCGTGCACCGTGTCGCAAGTATGTCGCTTTATGAATCTGTGTGTTGTCGCGTTACATAAAGCTGCACATGTTTGAATGGTGTACGGTGATATTATCACCTAGGGTTAAGGTACTTGGCGCGATGACATAATAGTACCTATTATTATTTTGCGTTCGCTTAAGATTTTTTTTAGTGTACATACATAACGAACAGTTTAATTCATGTTTTAAGAATCTATAAATATAGACTAACTATAGACGGTCGTGTTGGTTACAAGCGCGACTGCCGATCAATAGGTCCTGAATTCAAATCCCGGGTCGGGCACTATTGGATTTTTCCAATTGTGGTGGGAGTCTGGAAATGTGCCCGGTGTATGGCAACAGGTTCACCACCAATTCCTTAGTGGGACGTAAAGGTATCTGGTGAAACTTGGAAGTGTACTACATTCCTTTGCCTACCTCTTCGAGGATTATAGGCGTGATGTTACGTTATAAATGTAGATTTCTTTCATGATAACATAACAGCAAACGCTATCTAACTAACGATTCTATTAATAATATGCGGAATCGTAGCTATAGTTTATTATTCTTTCGTATACCTACATTTTATGTTTTGTAGATTTGCTAGAAAAGGCTTCTTCCCGTTGAGTAATAAGTCCGTAAGAGTATAAGTCTCATAATGAAATATTTCTATGGCGAAGTTTTATTTGGTCGTGTTTATCATCAACCCATATCTTCGGTCGGTTTTGGATACTGATTTCTTCTATGAAGGGTTAGTGTCATAGTCTGTCGCACTGGATAAGTAGCTGCTTGGTGGCAGACTGCACACGTCTCAAACGGAGAATGTAAATAATGTTCCCTCGCGATGTTTTCCTTCAACGTCACGATTAGCACGTATGTAATGTTAAAAACTTATATATGAATTATGAAGTTAGCATCATCATCAACCTCTCTCAGTTCACTGCTGGACATAGGCCTTCCCCTAACTTCCTGTAGTCGTGAGTTTCAGGTTTTGTACCCGAGGCCCTCAGAATCGGAGGTTGACGGCTTAAACCACAGCGCACTGTACCACTAATAAAGACTTACTCGTTTCCAACGAGTCGTGTTTATCTGTGTTTTAATTCTTGAACATCTTTAATTACAAAACGGAACAAGGCCGTAACTAATAACAAACACGTTTTACATGTAACAAAAACACGAAGTTCAGTCGAGAACGCACCAATATTAATATGAACACAGATAATTAATCGCATAACTTGCCGAAGTAGGCGGCGCTTTCCGCCCTGAGATCCGCCCGCCCTGCGCCTTGGGCGGTCCCTCACGATCCGTTTCTGATGTACATATATAAATATACATTAGGATAAGTGTAGATTTGGTAATATTTTTGTTGTTAATTTGATACCATTCTAGTTATTTAACGTAGAGTTTTAAACATAGCTTATGAATTTTAATTTTATCGTTAATTATTTAACGAGGTATTAAAACAATATGTTTTGTTATATGGAACCCAAAATAATTCTTTCACAAAATTACAGGGTTTCCTTAGATAACCTTAAAATGTTATAATTCAAGCAACTTTTTGATAACGCGTAATAACAAGACAAGCCTTCGCGGTGAAGAAAAACTTATTAAACCTGTATTCATTTCTGGCTATAACTGTGAAGCTTTTAAAATGAATCATTTCATTGCCACCTCTTACACTTTAAAGGCTTATTAATATTAACAAGACCACTGTAAGCCTTATTAAATATATCGGAATACTATCAATACAGCAGAGCGAGAATGAGCGGGGTCGGTGGGCGCGGCGGGTGGCAGGAAGCGCCGATATTAATACACAGATAAGCGTAATACGACAACGACTATCGCCAGATCGCCGTATTGTACATTGCTGCACACAAAGCGGCTGCTATATTTATCTCAGATTAATTTCAGTAACGTATTGAAAGTAATTCGATTATCTCGAATGCCAAAGTTCATTGCGTGATCGTTGTAAGTGTTGGCATGACGTCGATCGCACGATTGTTTGTCGCACCGCATTGTGTACGTACGTTTATTTATAACCGAGCCTTCAATATTACAATGAACTTTTGAAATGTGATGTGAGTGTTTGAAGATGCGAATGGAAATGACTACCGAAGTTGATTTTTACCTTCAAACATGTATCGGGTGTTAATATACTTACGTGTAGTTGTGTTTTGTAATAATAAAACTTTTGTACATTAGGGTTTATATAGCTATATATATATTATACATGTTAAAAAACTTTGCGAATAAATTTCCATACATGTTAAAAAACTCTTCGAGTAAATTTTAAAAAGGCAGCAACACCAAATTCGTATATCAGTGGAGCACTTCTAACAACAAGCGCGTTAGAAGACGTAAATCACGGCGCAATGTCTGTTGTCAAAACTAGAAAGTAAATAACGCAGTCATAAATAATATTTATGAGGAAATCACAAATTGACCCTTACTTTCCTTTCAAATTCGTTTGCTGCCTAGTGTCACTGCGTCTGCAGCCCATTTATGCTAATGTAGCATTGTGGTCGTAGCTTCATTTGTTCTATCTGCGACTCACAACCCATTGTCATCCAACTTGCCCTTTGACTCCATTGTGTGTTTTTTGTCACTACCGCGCCGGATTATTTTATTTCCGTTACAATATAACGCTTTGTTGTCTCTTGTACCTTATTAAATTGAATTCATTTTTTGTTCTCGTTCATGTATAATTTCATGTTTTACTTCATTCACAAATATTGCAAAATCATCTATCGAAATCAATTTTTATTCAAGAATTCGTAAATATTCTACCTGTTAATGGTTGTTCTGTAATAAAAATAAAATACTTATTGTATTGACAGTTATAGCTTTCATATTGACAAAACTCAATGCGGTATAGTCACTAAATTGAACATTAAATTATAATCATTTATAACGATTTCAAATAATATATATGCCATTGATTAAGTAATGAAATTCAATTACTTGTTGTTTTCAGTAAATTTAATTGAAATTACACAAATTGGAGAACGGAATTAATTTTCAGTAACATCTTCTACTATTAATAACAGTTCCCTCACATTATGAATTCGTAGTGACGCTTCCAATACTGTCGAGTCACGACCGGGACGCCGTTCGGTATTGTAATTTAGATTGTCATTCAAATAGCGGTGGAGGCGAGGCCCTAAACCCAGTGGCAGTGCTGCCTCGACACCTCCGTCTGTACTGGCGCACTACGATCATTACTAAAGGAACGCCTTCTACCGATTTATTTTCTCAATCATTTGTTTTAACTTCACCTTTTTGTTAATCAGCTATTTTTTTTTTCATTCTCTGTTTAACGATTTTGAAACAATAACCATTAATAAACTCAATCGTAACGAAATTAATGTAACCGATGTGTTGATTTCAGTACATTACCACTAGTACGCTACATCCATAAACATTGGTTATCTATGAACATTGTAGGTCGGCAATTAACAACTTTGTTTTAGCAACAAAGAAATGATAAAGAAAATTAAAGGTTTCCAATGACTTTTTACGATTCCCCCGTAAGCGACAAAACGATGGCCATAAAAATAAGTATAGGCAGTGGGAGATATACTACATATTGTAATATGGTGAACCAGCAGAGCTGAAACAGTAATATGGCGTCGAACAGTGTTGTTCAATTTGTTACGAACATTGATTGACTTCACGACGCAGTTAAAAACCCGATTGAATGTCTAAGTCTAAGACATTACGCACATAAAATGTCTAATTGATATTTTACGGTAAATCGCAGGTGAACAGTATTGTAAAGCGAATATACATTACTTAATTTTCTATGCATGCGAAGTAGAGAATGTTGTGTAAAAGCTAACTAATAATAACACATTTTCCGAATGACACAGCATTAGGATACAGTAACTGTTCAAGATTAGAAATACTTCATATTCTAAAATGGTATCATAATTAACATGATTGTAGACATTTAAAACTGCTACTATCTATATGTGCAATAATTTTAAGTGACACTACAATTTCGAACAGTAATATCTAAGTTAGTAAGGTCTAGTAACTATTATGATTCATTGATATTTTCCCTTTATTGAAATTGTATCCAGGAATGTTCACATAGTTAACTAGGTTTTGTTGGCAATTTGTACAGCTTTATGGTTGTCGATAGTTGCCACCATCATTTCAAGGATCCCATTGTTGCATTCATTGCAATGATCTGCCGTAGTTGCGTGCCCTTTCAGCCGCATCCGACATTTCCATTGTTGCAATTTTATTGCTGGTGTTACCGTCCCCGCGGTGATCGTAAACCACGCAACAGCGTTCGATACTATCCACCACCATTCGCCGGGTACAAATGGGATCTGCGACCGCAGGACGCGTATTATCGCGAGCCGAAGCCACCGCAGCCGCGATTTTCATTCGTTTCTAATAAATTGATATGAGGTGAGGTGCGACGCTTCGACTCTCGAGCCACGCGATTGGTTGAGGCGTTCCCCAGGGTTCGATACTCGGACCCCGGTTGTAAATCAACTTTACAACCTTTAATTACAGATATTTGCCGTCTCATGTGAGTGTACGGGATATCGGAGGGCCGTGCTCGCGAAAATATCGCATAATAATGGGTATTGACCTGTAATGGCTCGCCTGTAGGTACTATCGGCTGCCTTTGTCTTGATTGTTGGAGCGAGAGAATATCCTTTTCTGAATGATTGCCAATTACAACCAATAGCCCCTGAATTCCACCGAGGAATAGCAATATATGAATGTTTCGAAATCATAATTTGCATTCGAATAAATGATTTATGCTTTATTAAAGTCAAGAGATAAGTTAAATGTTTAAATTCTTTATTGTACATGTATGTATGTAATAATGCAAGTGACAAAATACTTACCTTGCTCAATCACTCATCATTTAATCACGACCGTAAAATTAGTGTCGTGATAAGGCTGTCAGTTTTGAGAGTGATTCTAATAAGAAAGTGTTATTGTGCGCGCGCGCAGTTCCCGACAATGTTGCACCGGATAGGGCGGCCGCCATTTTAATGTCTCTCAGACGGAATTACGCTGGATTGTTCTCAACTTTACTGCTCCCCTCATGATTGATCGTTGTATCCTTAGTCTTATGTCATTCTCGCACCGTATATCTCGGAATTTGTAGTACAAAAAATAAATGCATATTGAGTTATGGTTAAACCCGCAAAATTGTTGCCACAATTCGCTTTTCCACTTCGACTGGTTTGGAAATAACTTTCTACCCAACACAGAATTTAATGGGCGCATTTTAAGAAAACTTTTATAACTTCAGAATATCATTCTAGAATCGAATTTCAATATTGTTAATTCCATCGAGAACGTGAATTGCATATACATGTGAATATGTTTGTGGCGAGCAACATTAAGCGTTCGAAGTGTGGAAATTAACACTAGACTGTTCGTATTTCTAAATTAAAACAACCCTACGCCGCAATAAATTCTTCCGCCCGTAAACTTATAACGACTCTCTAAACAGGGGCTAGCTGTCATTTACGACCTTAATATACATGTATGAGAAATAAAATTAAACCACTATTACGGGTTTAATTCGTTTCAGTGTTTCTTTTCCAGGGTTTCTATAACACAGGTGCGTTCTTCATAGTACATATTTACTAAGAGTATTAAGAAATATCCATCTGGGGGGTGAAATATTGTAAATAAAGTGAACTAAGACGATTTTTTGACTCGTAACCTCAGATGTACGTAAACAATAATCGAAATATTACGAGACTTTTTTATATAATTTTCAATAGTTTCGGAACAGAATGGAACTTTTGCGAATGTAAACATATGCCATAATGTATGGGGTTTTGAAAAAATCTGTCAGTTTGGTGGAAACAAATTTGGTTTTGTCAACGCATTAGCGGTGGCAGCAAGGTCATCGAACGAATGGATTAGTGTATGGAGTTTATTATTACGTAACATCACGTCGGAAATCCTGGATGTCTGAGAATGGAAACTGAGAAACTGAGAATAGGCATGATAGTAGGGTGTCCTTTTCAGAATACTCTGAAAAGCCTACCAGTACTACTATGCGTACCTATCTACAGATTACGAATGTGTTTTTAGGTAACAATTGTCGAAATATAAATGGGGTATATATCTATTTGTGGGTTGATTTGATGTCGGTTTGTCGCAATTAAATTAATTTATATCTCGAATCGTAAACATTTAACTGCTGCATCGCTTGTGAATTTACCAACGCGACGTATTTTTAGCGCACATTCACATACACGCATATAATAGCTATACCTATTATGTATTTGTATATAGATCAGCAACCGTGGTGAAAGGATTAGTCGTAATGTCCAGGGCTCCAGGGTGCACCGAGCTGTGTATGATATTAATTAGACATAGTCGCCGTCTGGGAGGCTCCTCTCATCCACACCTGTATATAGATGCATTTTATATAGAGAATTTAAAAATATTCAATTTACCCTGAGATTAAAATTACCTGAAAAAAATCAGTAGGTAGTATTGCTGTGATACGTACATGAGATTATCGGATGCTTAAAGAGAGCTTTCTATTACTCAGAGCTTTAGACAGTTAGGTACCTCTGATTCAAATTAATGTATCCATTTTAACTAGACTAGAGATGCATGTTTATTCAATTTTATTATGGTCTATGAATATTCATCATTTGCGGTGAATATTTTCAATCATTAGATGTCATAGTGGGGTGCTATTCTGCAATTAAACGCACGTGAACGCAGTTGGAGCGTTACCAAGGAACGAGTAATTGAGATTGATCGGGCAGTGAATCGAGTTGGGCGGCGCAATCAAAAGCGAATCAAGCCAATGAGAAGCGTTCGTAGTACGACGCCGGTCTCCTATTGGCCAGCCGTAGGGTTGAGGCACCGAGGGCCTTGATACGGCTCTCGATAGCGGTAGGCGTCAAATGTCGATTGGATCGATTATCGCACGCGGCGAGCGGAAGCGATACAATACCGTATGCTACTTACCTACCTAAACATGTTAGCTTAGGGTTTGAACTTGTTGAAGAATGTTGAATTTATAGAAATGACGTGGTACAGGTTTTCCTGAAGGACCTATACGCAATAAAGATTGGCAAATTTCTGGGATGCAACAGTTTTAAAATGTGTTTGCATTTCTTCGAATTTCTGTCGACTCTACAATTTGAATGATGCCAAGATATTTTAATATGTAGAGTAAATGTAAGCAAATATCCTAAAATATTACATATCTTAATCCAAAAGGGTGCAATATAACCTTAATCTGGTATTAAAATGTGACCGCAAATAATAATCGCACAGTGTAACAGTTAAAGAGATTAAGGAGCTAATAGCCAGTTATTTACAGTCCTTTATCAACACTCGGAGGCGTGCGACTTTACGATTTACGATTTCCAGCATCGTACACAAAAGAGTTCGCCTCTCTAAGCGACATCGAGTGCCAATAAATATCGAGCGAGGTGAGAATAATCGACAACGGAAAGCAACACTGTAACTATTGCGGTATCCACAAAGAAATTATATTTACGCACCGAACGGAACACCATAAACTGTTTCTTCCATAAAGTGAAATTCATAATACAGATTTAGCGTAAGGTTTCGTAGGAAAAGCAATAATTTGTCACAATTGGGCGCGATTAGATTGGCTCTGCGGGCGATTTGACATACGTCGTAAATTACCGGCTAACCGGCCGCGGGGAATGAGTTGTCAGTGCGTTGGCCGGTCGTTTGGCCGTGTTGACTTTTATAAGCGGTCGGGTTATACAAATAGTGAGCGCGGCGCACGCGCATCGAATCGCGCGTTTTCCGCCGGCCGTAGAACACGTTTGTGGAAATCGTTATTGGGGTGATTGCTTTCATAAACAATAGCTTTTGTCCACGGTTTCTTGTAACCGACTTGTTATTTAGCCGGATAACGGGCCGCTTAGCGTTAACTTCGTGTCTGATAACATGTTTCACGTTTATGCAATTCGTCTTAGAAATTATATTGCATTGCGTCGTTGTAAAGCAGAGTCGTGTCTTATCTTGAACTGTTGGGTTAAGTTCTGCACTTTCACTTATTTAGATTCCGAATTGGGGTAATTTAATGCAATTTGCACTGCATATATAGATAAGAATACTTTATCGGGAATAGGGAAGGCGCGATATTATTTCGGCATAAATTAGTTTCTTTCACCGCTTAGTTAATGTAAGATCACGCCTTTAATCCCCGAGGAGGTAGGCAGTGGACTGTTGTACACTCCTACTCCTTGGTTTTTCCGCTACACCTGTGGATACAGTCTTTTGAATCTTCTCTCCGTAGCGACTAGAAAGAAAAAAATTACAGTCACATATCCATAGGTATGACAATGTCTGCTACAAAATTTTATCGTATATGGATGGTTTTTGTGGAATGTTATTACATTCATCGTGCATTAATATTTGCTATTCAAAATAGTACCTGATAACTACATTGTAAATTGATGTTTGTGACTCATATTGTTTGAAGAATTCTTCATTTTATTAGCCATTGTTGTTGAAACATAGAATCTGCTTACGGAACACATTATGATGAATAAGTTGACTTCAATGCCAGTACAATAGGTATTGTGAAATATTTGGATTGTCCAGTAAAGTTTGTGATGCTCCATAGTTATTTATTTAAATATTTATTTGTTTCATTTCCAAACAATTTTATCGTGAATTTGACTTTCAACATTTCGATGTGTTTCCTTTGTGATCAAATTGTGTAAGTGAATAAATTATTTAACACAAAACCATAGTTAATAAAAACTTGTAAGTTATTGTAAAAGGAGATCAAATACATTCTATTGCTAGTGTCACCCTTAGGCAAATATTTTGATATTTTAGGTTTATATTAAAAATATTTTAAGAACCTATCTCTATGAAGGATGCAGTATCATATTGTTTCATCCGAAGCATTTTCTGAATCTACTACAAGGAGGAATGCTAAGTAGTACATACCTACTATGTAAGTAACTATTCATCAAATGGTTTCCTGTAAAATGAACTGTCCTTTATAATTTACAGACTGCTTTGTTGGACGTCGAGTAGTTGTGTCCGCGACTGCCGAGCACGAGGTCTTGGGTTCAAATCCCTGGTAAAATACAACACTATTGAATTTTTCTAACTAGAATTCCTATGCTGCGTTCCTCTAAGATTCCTATCTTTTATCAAACGTATATTAATGTACCGAAGGACATTGTATTACTATTGGAATGAGAAAGAAAGACATATATCCCGCCCTGGCAAAGTATCAGTTGTCAAATTTAGACAAGTTTACGAAGGGCTCACAGACTAGCAGGTTTCCTTACGTAATCTCACTCTTAAAGCAAGATGATAAGATGTGTTTATAAGATAATCGAATAATACCTAAGTCGAGTCTAAGCCATTAACGTACTATTTCACTTTTATTTACTTAACTACTCCTAAAATATATACATAGACAGTACCAATACAGAATGCCCTTCGGTAATGAACAATTCTCATTTAGAACGCAACTATGGATATAAATAGGCCGTAATCAATTCGGAGAGCAGATAGGTTCCGCGCCGTTCCCTCAATTCCAATTCCGGCGCATCATGTTCCTCCCTTTAAACATAAGCGCGGCAATTAATCTCTAGCCGGGTGACGTTCGAGCCCATCAGCACCCCGGCACCCCCACCCCGGCGCAGATAAGCGGGGGAATGATTAACTGTAGACAGGAAGACGGATTGACAAATAGTCGTTTAGGCATTCGCTAATGCTTAACGCTCATCAATAAACCAACTGAGGTCGCGGTTTTTTCCCCGATCCGACAATTTCCGAGCCGTGCATTATTTTAGCGGCGTTTAACCTCCTAACCCTCGTTTCTCGGCTCGCACGCCAGCTTTTACCGTTGACAAAGGACAAAACAAACGGAACTTTCTCTCGAGTTGTACCTTCCTGATTCGTCTTCGAAATGTCAGCGTGCAATCACAACGATTTCTATTCAATATCGCTTCAGGGAACATCACCAAACGGTGTCACTAATAGAGTTTACTTTTTAAATTGTATCGTGATGATCATAGTGTTCGCTTCTCGATACGAATTCACGACACAACTGTAACAGTGTACGCGGATCTAATCTAACAGCCAATTTATGTCAAATTGGATTATGAATCTACACTTACAACGATTTGAGAATCTCTGCGCTGTGAGCTGTTTAACATAAACATGTGTCACATGAGTGGCTAAGGCACACCGCGCCACGCGACGCTTCCCGTAGGCCACACGTACCGCGCTAAATCCGGTGCAGACGGCGCAGCCAGCGTCGTGATCGTAAACGCGCGATCTGACGCGCTCGCGCCCCCATAAATCAGCGATCGCGTTGCGATGCGATTCAGCACGGTCGAGTTTACGAGCCTTACCAAGTGCGCTGTAAAGAGTTTACAGCTGCAAATAGACAGCGTTACGGAGCGCGTGCGCCGGGCGCGCCGCTACCATCTACGCCGCTTCGGATGACGCTCACTTGTGATACTATTTATGTGACTCGGTGTTAAAATCGAAGCGGCGATGTTAATGTCGTGTTTATTAAGACATTGAGTGTATAGTTTGTTAATCAGTAAATCTTCTTTATCATCAATAACAATCCTTTTTGTCGTACCCATGATGGACGCAAGTCTCCCTTTCGAATTAGAGGGTTAAGGGTACAGCCTGCAACGCTGTCAGTGAATATTAGATTAAATTCTATCAGAGTCAATAGCTCTTATAAACACGTGTAGGTCGCGGATGACATGCTAATTGTTACCAGTATAGAAAAATGTTTGGCATATGTTCATTACAAGTATCTGTATAGGTATATTAATATAAAAGTCCCTTAAAATTTTATAATAATAATAATAATAATATCCTTTATTGTACACCAATGAAGAGTATAAAAATATAACTTAAAACTATACATGTACAAAAGGTG